>NW_019379488.1:1116955-1151172 GCF_000648655.2 Copidosoma floridanum | reverse complement strand
CTATAACATATTAAATTTCGTTGCTTACATTTATGTATTTATATTTTTAAAGTACATTAACTACTTAAAATAAATGAAAAACACGTCTTATATACGTGTGGTGGAGCATATTTATTCAATATATCCATAACGTTTCTCTAATTATTGTTGGACTTTTTAAACTGTACATTAACTATTTTTAAACTGTCTCTTTCCATTGTTAATAAAAATTTTAAACAGTTTTCATTGTTACATCTCATGTTTGTTGTAATACTTTTAATTTCGAAAAAAGGTCACAGTGAGAAGATAATACATATGTATAGGGTATTAACATAAATTATCCTTAAATAAGATTACAGCAGTTACTTTATTATTAATTATAAATATTTTTATGACTAAGAAAAAATGTCTGTAACATAAATTTTAAGGCTTTTAATAACTTAGAGCATACTTTTAAGAAGCAGCTTTCAGATTACTTTCAATTTTTATTTACATTTTTTATCAGTTATGTTTTGATAACAAAAAACGTAGGGCTTGAGGCGTGAATTGCACTGGGAGAGAAAAGCTCCTTTACTAAATTTAGATAAGGACTTGCATTCTCCTTGTACTTCTTGTCATACGTTTTTTTTTAATGTACTTGATTATTTTTAGAGTCAAAAGTGTGTCGTAGAGTAGCAAGGCAAACATCCTTTCGTATAATGGGCTAGAAGTACACTCACACTTACGGTGGCCTTGTAAACTATAATAGTTTGAGTCAATAAGTGAGTGGCCCTTTTTTAGTGTATCTTTCTTTCCCACTGCCTACTTTCCATTAACAGCATGTCAGAGCCTGTTGGCTTGATTTTTGCTTGCTCTCCTCACTCGCCTGCATATATGGGCACAGGTCCTGGCATACTTAGGATCCATAATAAATTAGAAATTTTTTTAATACAAAATGTATTATTGATTCGTACTTCATATTCTAAGTAACAGTTGAGATATCAAATAAATAAGTCTGATAATGTTTTTCGCTAAATTAGAAATTAATATGACCAATAGTATACAAGCGAATGTTGATACATCTAAATCATTGTCATCATTGTTATCAAGAGGTGCATATGCATAGATGGCGGTTCTTTCAATACAAGCCCACTATATCCTCTATACATTCCCTTTTCTCGATATCCAATATACTTAAGACTCATAATACTAACCCACATATTTTCTTTTTCAAGAAAATTTCTTAAGAAATGAATAAGAATGAGAAAAATATTCTCCCCAGGTGCGGACCAAACAAACAACCCCCTATTTACCAGACAATTGCTCTACTACTTGAGCTACCGAGGAGCTGTACATTCACTCGCACCGTAAGTTTAGATAAGTTTCTCATTCTTAATCTTGGAAAAGAAAATATGTGGTAAGAGTTAATATTATAATTAGTATTACGAGTCTTAAGTATGCTGGATGCTGAGAAAAGGGCATGTACAGAGGATATAGTGTGCTTGTATAGAAAGTACCGCCATCTATGCGTATGCACCTCTTGATACCAGCGTTGGCCGCGATGGTCAAAAGTTTGCTGCCAACCGCAACCTTCAGAGCGCTTCTTTATCAGCGCCACCGAGGGCCAAGCTGTGAACTATCACTGATGTACATATTCTTACATATCTATTTACAGTTCACAGCGATAGTTCATAGCTTGGCCTTTGGTGGCGCTGATAAAGAAGCGCTCTGAAGGTTGCGGTTGGCAGCAACAACATTCGCTTGTATACTATTGGTCGTATTAATTATTAATTTAAAATTTTTATTTTATCTATAGAAACAAATGGTTTGTATTTAATAAATAAAACTGATAAATACGAGTGAAGCAAGCCTAGTATAAGTTAGTGATATTCGTAAACAAAAATTTTTTATTCTTGAAACATATACGTAACAATTTTATATATGTGAATATGTTATTTATAACAAATGTAACAACTGCTAAAAGTATCATTAATACTAATGTACACACTCAACACAGCGTCAATACACTTATAATTAATCAATGTACGCGCATACCGCACACACATTAATTTAAATAGAAAAATTTAAACGCAAACATGAAAATTAAATAATACTATTTACTACATTTTGTATACGTAGTAAGACACATTCGGGTTGATCATTTGTAATAAAATTGTCTTGTTTCTTCACTGTTTCTATTTAAATTGCTTAAAAAATGTTCAATTTTAATCAATTTGGTATGTAGTGTGGTAGTTTAGCTTTATTTTTGTTTAAAAAGTAAGCGTTAAAATTACAACAATTACTAGAGCTTTTTGCGTTATAGTTACAAACAGATTATTTACGTTTTCATTACGTTCCAAAAAAACATTTCCTGTAGGTCCCATATAAATAGCATTTAGATTTGAAAAATTAATTTAATATACGTCACTTTTTATGTCAAGTACTGATTTTTTGTGTCATTTACAAGTATTTATTTTTGATTGCATGTAATGACAGTTATTGTGTCTTTGATACTTTAGAGAAAAATACTCATTTTTCTAGAAACTATATAAATGCAACCACGTAAGTAAAATTTCTCATCTTCCTAAGGAGTTGGACAGAAATGTTATTTCTCATCTTCCTAAGAAGTTGGACAGAAATGTTAAAGTATCAGATTTTTTTGTACTTATTTAATAAAAGTGTTTATTTCACTGATTATTTATTAAATAGTTTCAAAATTTACATTGATGTTGTTGAGGCTATGTGAGACACAACGCAACAAAACTGAAAACAGCGGAGAACGAAAACGAGAGTGCGATAGGAAGTTGCTGAGAAGGCTCTAGCGGAAGTATAGTCTATGCCCGCTCGAAGTGCCCGTAAAAGTTGAAACAGTTGTTCCGAGAACGAAGCCGCAGTTTCGCCGTAGTGGGAATGACTGGAGCATCCAGGTCTGATAAAAAAGGGCACTCACTGGTGGTCTCAACAAGCAGAAGAGCGAGCTTGGTGATAGCGCGTAGATACATGCTGGTGGAAATTTTAACAACGGTGGCTTAGACAAGCCCGTCTCGGCCTAGGTTTATGCAGAGAATCCATCTAAGGGGCCAACGGCTAGTGATGGAAAGAATAGTGGGATCGAGGGTGGCAACGACGTCTCCGACGACCAAGTTCCAGCGTGGCACAGCCCACTTTAGATGCTGTTGAACGCTATTAGAGGGTGTTGAGGTATTCCTTGCTCTAGCACGCCTTAATCTAGGTCTGAAAATCATGCACAAGCTCCCAGTGCACGAGTTGATTGACAGGCCGATCTGTAAGAGGAGCCTCGATGATAGAGTTGAGGGGAGCCCCGAAGATGAAATGGCCTGGAATAAGTACTTTAAGGTCATCCGCTTTGCCACGGTGGACCAAGGGTCGACTATTGAGTACCATCTCGATACTAACCAGCGTAGTTGAGAATTCTTCATATATGAGGTGCTGGATACCTATGACTAACCACAGGTGTCCCTTGGCGCCAGCTTCCCAAAGACCACCGAAGTGAGGGGCCCCAGATGCTACTAATCATAAGTACGCGCAAAATGCTGAAGCAGCCCACCAACTCGAAAAATTTCATCAGTATGAACGAACGTGGCAAGGGATACCATCGGATACTTCTTCGATAGTGGCTGACTAAGTCGAAGAAGCTGGAGTTCCTTGCTCGGATCCCTTAAAGTTTAGCAATGATGGCTGATCACCGGCGTGTCATCGATATTGGCATGACCTCGTTGGTACAAGCTAACCACATGGATCGAAGAGACGTACCAGAGCAGCGAAAATCATTCGTTTTGTCTCTTGAGCCTGCACTTAGGGAGAATTGAGCTGAAAACTATCAGAGGCTGGATCCCAGCTTACGCTAAGCTCGCTAAAAAATTCCTCAATGGCAAGCTTGTGGCCAGTAGGACGAAGGCGGTTTTCTTCTAAAAGTTCGACTCAAAGCTAAGAGTCGTTCGCGACCCGCTTCTTCAAAGAAAATCCTCCTGAGTACAGGAGAGAGATGAACTGGTCACGGAGCTCGCGTGCAGCGTCAAAATTGTCAGGGCCAGAGATAACATCATTCACATAACGGTCGCGATGGTGGCAGACACAGCCTCAGGCCAGCGGTGATCCTCATGCTCGCAAAACTGCTGGATGTCCCGTAGCGACAAGTAAAGCAAGCAAGAGATACCATAGGTGACGGTGAGAAGTTGGTAGTACGTAGGAGGTATGCTAGGTCCCAGGCTCCACACAATGCGTTGCAGGTCCACGTCTTGTGGGTAAATTCAGATCTGGTGAGATGTCGTCAGAGCGTTGGTGCAGAATGCAAAAAAATGTAAGCGCCAGCGTAGCAGGACCATCGGCAAAGAGGCTTGAAGACTTGGACCAGCAAGCAGGACATCGTTGAAGCTATGGCTGTTCAAGATAGCGTACAAGGCATTGAAAATAACGCGCAACTAAGCCTTCAGATTTTCACAATGCTGAATAACGTAATGAGAGATGTAATGTATGGAACCAATCGGTGCGGAGATCAGTGCAGCAGACAACGGCCTCATGTGTCCCAGCACAACGTATTCTTCCATGAACAGAGAGTACTAGACAGCCATGTCCAGATTCCGAAGGAGATGAGCTTATAACGACTTTAAAGACGCCAGATCACTCTGTACACTATCGCCAAGGGCGTCCTGCTTCAAGGGAAGCCATACGGTGTAACGACCTTACTTATCTTGCTGGAAATCCGAAAATGTTCGCTCGCACTCGTCTGAGGAACGTCATCTAGCTCCCAGAAACGTTGTAGTACAAGAATAAGCTCCCGATGTCGGACGGAACCCACCTCATCTCATAAGATTAAACAAGCAAGGGCAGAACTCAACAAGCATTCGAACGTCCAGCCAGTGAAGATCGACCAAAAACTATGTTTTGACTGACGATCTCATCGTACTACAAAGACCCGGACATAAATAGACGAGAATGAACATCTGCATCGAGGAGGAGCTCAAAGGCAGGATCAGTGAGGTCAAAGTCTTGCCAACACGCAAAAAGGTTCACAATATGTAGGACAGTGCATTCGACACCTTAATACCTCGTGCGCATATGCCTCCTAAGATGGCATGTACTGCATGGTATTTTTACGTGTTGGCACGTCTACCATCTGTGTATACTACACAGTTTATAGAGCTGCACTCACACGCTCTTTTGACCTGCGTGCACGGCATTTTTGGGTGTAAAAAGATGTAGTCGTCCTTGCGTTTAGCACATATACGTATAATAAATACGATGACTTTCAAATCAGTGTATGGTAATTAAGTATCTCAGTACTGTTATTGATAAATATTTTATTAAATACAAATAAAAAGTAAAAAATATTTTTAATAATAAATATACAATCAGTAAGAAAATCACAATACGTGTCTACTTATAACATATAAACCATCATCTTAAAGACTGTTAGGATTCGAATGCAACTTAGTTTAANAAATGAAAAGTATAAAATGTTATAGATAATAAATGTGCAATCAGTAAAAAAATCACAATACGTGTCTACTTATAACATATAAACCATCATCTTTAAGACTGTTAGAATTCGAATGCAATTTAGTTTAAAGTTGCAGCTTTTTAAAAAGTATAATAAAATGCGTGTATTCAAAGGCTCAGCTGTAGCTGGTTCGTATTTAATTGAAGTCAATATTTCGTTTCCTTTAGCAAGTAACAGGACTAAATTTATGTCTTACGGTATTTTAATTGATGATTGATTATTAAATACAAATGAAAAGTAAAAAATATTTTTAATAATAAATATACAATCAGTAAGAAAATCACGGTACGTTTCTACTAATAACATATAAATCATCATCTTAAAGACTGTTAGGATTCGAATGCAATTTAGTTCAAAGTTGCAGCCTTTTGAAGAGTATAACAAAATACGTGTATTCGAAGGCTCAGCTGTAGCTAGTTCCGAAGTATATATTTCGTTTCGTTTAGCGAGTAACAGGACTACATTAAGTAAAATAAAATTACTAAAAATAAATTTTACTATGAAAAAAATACGTGCATAGTTGCAAAAATTGTCGAAAATGATGGTATAAAATACAGTAAAATAATAAATATGTTTGTGGTAGACAAGAAAACTATAATTAGGTACATTCCAATAAACCAAATTAGATTTGATTAACATTTTTCATCAGATTCTGTTTATGTCGAAAAAGACAAGTGCGAATACATACATTACGATTCTTTAATTACTGTTACTCTATCCCTTATTTTTTCAAAAAATAATGGTTTATATGTTATAAGTAAACGCGTATTGTAATTTTTTTACTGATTGCATGATTATTATCAATAATACTTTTTCCTTTTCATTTGTATTTGATAAAACAATAATTAGTGGTAGTACTGAGTTACTTCATTTTCATAAATTAATTAAAAAATCACCATATTTTTTATACGTATTTATGCTCAACGCAAGGATGACTACTTCTTTTTACACCCGAAAATGCCGTGCATGCAGGTCAAAAGAGCGTGTGAGTGCAGCTCTAGAGATTGAAGTATACACAGAAGATAGACGTGCCTACCAGTGTTGGGTGAGGTGGACATGATTTTGCATTTTTTGTCACTAGGACCTATATATAGCTACAGATTCTAGTGAGAAAAATGCAAGAGCTGAATAGGAGAAGGGAGGAAGCCAGTGTTCCTCTCCAAATGATTGACTGTGACTAACAAACTTGCGGAAAATTCAAATTGGCTATGTAGAGCAAAATGCAAATCCCCAAATAACTTGACTCAATTTCATGCACAACAACTTAACAAACTAATCCCAAGCTATTTGACCAAATAACCCAACGGGCCAATAAGCAGCCTCATGAGTTTGAATGAATAATAAAATTAATTAATTAACAATGCAAGCGCCTATCCCCACACAACCCGGAGTGCTTACTAGTCACTTACTTAATTTTTAATAAATGAAATAATAACGCAAGCACTTATACCCTTACAACCTGGTCACTTATTGGTCGCTTCGATTATTTATGATTAATAAAATAATAACGCAAGCGCCAATTTCCACACAACTGGGAGCGCTTACTGGCTGCATTAATTATTGATAAAATAAAATAATGACGCAAACGCCAATCTCCACACAACCCAGGGCGCTCACTGGTTTCTTACATAATTTCTAATGAATAAAATAATAACGCAAGCACTTATCCCCACGCAACCCAAGGCGCTTACTGGCTGCTTTAATTATTGACAAAATAAATAATTAACGCAAGCACTTATCTCCTCACAAACTGGGGCACTTACTGGTCACTTTGATTATTTATGATTACTAAGATAATAACGCAATCGCCAATCACCACACAACCAGAAGTGGTTACTGGCTGCTTTAATTATTGGTATAATAAATTGTAAATATCCAAACCAACCAGTAAGCACTTGGATATGCGTGGGGATATGCGCTTTCATTATTATTCTATTTTATTAATAATCCAAGTGACCAGTAAGTGCCGCGGGATGTGTGGGGATAAGTGCTTGCGTTATTATTTTATTTTATCAATAATTAATACAGCCAGTGAGCGCTCCCGGTTGTGTGGAAATTGGCGCTTGCGTTACTATTTTATTAATTATAAATAATCAAAGTGACCAGTAAGTGCCCCGGATTGTAAGGGTATAAGTGCTTGCGTTATTATTTTATTTATTATAAATTAAGTAAGTGACTAATAAGCACCCCGGGTTGTATTAATTAATTTTATTATTTATTCAAACTCATGAGGCTGCTTATTGGCCCGTTGGGTTATTGGGTGAAATAGCTTGGGAATAGTTTATTAAGTCATTGTGCATGAAATTGTGTCGAGTTATTTGGAGATTTTCGTCTTGCCCCATACAGCGCATTTGAATTTCCCGCAAGTTTACCAGTCACATTTCAGGAGAACCACTGGATTTCTCCCTTCTCCTGTTTAGTTTTTGCATTTTTCTCACTCAGATCTGTAGCTATATATAGGTTTTAGTGACAAAAGTGCAAAATCATATCCGCCTCACCCAATACTGGTGCCTACACGTAAGTACCGTGCAGTGCACGCCATCTTACAATGCGCACGAAGTATTACAGTGTCGACTGCACTGTTTTACACAGTGCGAACCTTTTTGCGGGAACGTTGCCGAGCTGTGATATCAAGAGGCGTTGCATGTGCGTAGAGCCTAAAGTACGTCAGACGTAGGGCTGAAAGCGGTATCTGGGCGGCGTTGTTGCGTGGTATGAGGTTGAGCTGCACCCTCGCTATTAACTTAACAGCGTGACAACCTCTCAGTCTAAAGAGGCGAATGGTGGATGCCATCGTTAGCGCCTCAAGTTGACGCCATATGCGCTAACACGACGGTGACCTTTGAGTTCGGAAGAAGGAGCGCCCTGACGACAATAGAGCGACCCATGCTCCCGATAAAGTGCACGAGGGTAGTGAGGAGCAAGGCTAGTCATTGTTGGACCTCAGAGTTGCTGCGACTGACTTCGGAGCTAGTGTGGTTCTTGCACTTGGTCTACTTCGGTGAAACAGTGTTGTTTTGGTCTTTCATGCGACGTTTTTGTCCGTCATGCAGAAGACTGCGATGCGTAGCTCGGCAATGCTGGCAATCCGTCAAAAACGGATTTTGACGGATAAACCTTGACAGATTGCTTTGGCTTCAAATAGCTGAAGTAAACCCATTCAAGAAACATGACATCATAATATGACATTCATCTTGTCGGCCGTACTCAAGCACTGGAGTTCGCTGCAGTGGCCTAAATAATGAGCGCTGTGACAGGTGGGACAGATTTGTGAGATTTCTTGAGTTGCAAAAGTGTAGAACCTTCGAGCCACGGATGAAGGTGCCGTTATTCGTGAGTTAGTGGGCGCAAAAAAGCGCCCTGCACGAGAAGCTTTATTGAAGCTGGTTGTAAAATTTTTTCCTACATCACTTGTTTTTATGCTATAAATGTTGATATCGAAAATACCTTTTTGTTTGCAACGCTTAGTCGTTTTGATGATTTAAGGTAAGTAGATTGGTTCGTATTGCTTGCCTATCAGAGACTCCCATTTGCTCAAGTTTATTTTACTTCATAGCTTCACTGTTTAGTTCACGCAGCGCAGACCTTGAAGAATATCGGTGATTCGTGGTTGAATGCTTAGAGTTAAAAGGGTAATGTAGGGTCATCGATGGAAAGGGCTTCCAGCTTTGTGGTGAAAAACTCCGCGCGTGACATCTGCCAGTGAATGACTGACTTGGTTTAACAGTGGGTGGTTTTATATAGTCTCTTAGTCAACGAATCGTTGCTGGAAATGATATTAAAAATGTATTTGTTAACAAGGTAATTTAATCTTAAGTGGCCCTTAGAAGAACCGATGAGATTGATGGTTAAGTAGGGAACGTAAATACTTATGGTGGCTCTGGAAAAATCCATTGGTGATACTTCCAGTCATTCTTTATTATTATTCTCCATGATGTAGGGTAGCTGGACTCCTACCCTCGAAGTCTCTGCGTACGGAGACCATGCTGGAGAGAGGTACACCACGGGCTGAAGATTATCCTGTCTTTGGGTTGCTCTCCGGATAATCTACCATTTAATTTTGGTTAGGGAAGTGGGGCTGGAAAGTACCTTTCCTACAAGTATGCCATTGGGCAAACCACTGAAGAAAAAGCTGAAAAAACTTCCAGCCAATGTGGCTACCCGAATAAATCAGGATTGTTTTCCCTGGCTTACTGTTGAAACAAAATCGGCTCTGGTAGCACCAGATCGGCTTAGAAAACAGCCCCAAAACTACAAATTGTTAGAGAAGGTTGTGCTCTGGCAAAGCGTTTTCTGGTATTATGCCGGAAACGTTGGCATTTAAAACACCTCTTAAACGTGTCAATCATCTTAATGGTTTGGAATAAAATTCAACGTTAGTCGCTTATCCATTTTTAAGGAGAGTGTCATCGATAGTCGCGATACCCAGCTGCACAACTCACATGGTTTGATGCATTGCCGGTAAACGACTATGAAAATCGGCTATATTCTCAGGACATTATAACCAGACCCACTCACTTCTATGGCAGGTAGCTTTTATTTTACTTGTACGCCACTGAGCTAATCATAATGAACTAAAGTAAAAAGCTAGCGTGTTTTTGCAAAACTTTAAACTTATTTATTGCTTTTGTTATTTATTCTTTGAAGATAAAAATGATGCGAAAACCATCTAGTAATTGTCATGAATTTATATGCAAAATTTTAGTGAAATCAGTTGAGTAATTTTCGCAAATAGCGATTACAACAGTTTTTAAGACTTACCGTTTTATATAAGTGAGATACTATAGTATTTCTGAAGAAATAAGTAAGAATAAAGAAAACAAATTCTCCTAAGGTGCGGATCAAATACGTAACCTCCTGTTTGCTAGACAGTTTCTCTATCACTTGAGCAATCGAGGAGCTACGCACTCACTTGCATCGTAGGTTTAAATAAGTTCCTATTTCAAACTTACTGAGCTGTTTTATACCTCCAACTCAATATATTGAGAAATGACTTTAATACTTGTTAGTGAGTTAAAAATTTAATGACTTGAAAAGTTACAACAGATAATATTGATATATTCATCATCGTATCAATTGACGCATAAATAGATGGCAGCACTTTTTATGTAAATGTGAGGATTTCCCTCTCGTACTGCGTCTTCTCTCTCGCTTGCTCTTCATGACCGTTGTGCCATAACACGTCAGATCGCACAGCCGGCTAGTTCCTTTTTGTCTACCGACGCTGCTAGATGATTGTGCCTTTCGAGGTACCTTGTAACTTTCTGTAAGCAAGAAGTAAATCTCGTTATCGGTAACCAGCTAGACTTCGTTTTGTCTCATTCTCGTCCTCATCTTAAACACGGCAGCAGTGATACTGCCTAGCAACCAGCTTCAGCGACAAACTATTGAAGTCCTGAACTTTCACATTGGTGACCCCGACAATTACGTATTGAATTTTCTCGGTGCATCGTTGACAAAAAGTACTTCTCGTGCTACACGAGAAAGGCAGAGATCACTAGGCAATAGCTATCAACAGCACTGTAATAGTACACCTCGTGCTCTCTTTTCCTCGGCCTGGTCTATCGCATTATCGGCGTTTTCTTTTTTGCTCTTGCAGGCTCTCACCTCATTGACCTCGCCTGTCGCTGCAGGTGCACCAACCTGCAGTTTCACGACCGCCCGCTTATCGACCCAGACATCCACCTTGTCGCAGTCTCACCGTCGACGTTCAGCAGCGGCTTGTGTCTGTTCACCTGGAGTTCATCATCTGGATCTTATTATTTTTGGCTCCAGTGTAGAGGTTTGTGCGTTTAAGTGGCCTTTTCGCACGCCTACTTTCAGTCGAATTTTGTTCATTGTCTACATATGAACTCACACAACACGCACTACTATATCTATTCAGTTTATAAGACGCCTTCGTTTTGTTTTGCCGTTTCTCTTTGTATTTAAGTGCGCGTGGTTGTTTTAGCTAATCTTTATTTCTCTTTTGCGTACCTCTCTTTTATTTTTTTGGAAGCAAAGCTTCTTATGTAGGGCTCTCACTTGACAAAAATAGAGGAAAGTGTCACACTTTTTCTTGGCCCCTCCATTCCTATTCGTCCCCCCACCACCGCATGCTCTCCTGACAGCAAGAGTAGTGTATATACTGGTAGTATACTGGTAACAGGCGCGCGTGCTCTCTTTCTTTCTCTCGGCGTCACCGAACAGCACGAAAATTTAAAACTGTAATTAGACAAGAAACTCAATTATAAAACAGGTGGAGTACAAATTTTTAAGATAACATATAAGCCAGTAAAATATCGAAAAACCCCAATCGGAATTTTTTACGTAAGCACCCTATCTAGCATACATTGGTCCTTGTGTGGCAAATGCGTTGCGTTAGATGATGGCGTGATGTTTCAAAGGAAAAGCGTGGCCGTACATAGACATCCTAGTTTATCTACATATATATGTAGTAGTTGTAAATACCTATATAGGTAAAGTGTTTGTAGAATAATTTTCCACAGAATGTTCAGAACTTTTTGAAATTCAAAGAAAACAGCTATCGATAAAAGAAATAAAGTGATTTATTACGTTATGGATGTTATTCTGAAAGCATGATATACTTAGGCGTTTTCTTGTTAGTTAAAGACGTTGCCTATTTATATAAAATAATAATAACAAAATCTGATAAAAATTGAAAATAGTCGTATTAAGATGCTCAAAATTCACTCATATTTTTTTAGCATATTTTAAAACATTAAATATTGAGAAATAACACGATGAAAAATCGTGTTTAACATGGGCTGTCATAAAATGGCTGCTGTATCAGCATTAAAAACTATGATAGAAATAATGCACATCAACAAAACTTACAGGACTGATAAATAACTATTCAAGGGGTAATTTTGCAAAGTTTCAACTCATGCTATAATAGTTTTTACAGATTTTAACATTAATATAGTTAAAAATCCTCTAAAAATCACTTATTAGGTTAGTGTTTAGTGATCTTTAAAGACGTTGTTGACACAAATCTAAGACCCCTTATGTAAATTCATATGTAAAAGCACATGAAATACCGTATAGCTTTTTTCGAAGTAATTACATATGGAATTCTGTCATCCATTTTTTAGGTAGGTAGCCTAGTTAAAATTTCCGATCGGGAGTATGTGTAAACGTGATGCTTCCAAATGGTGCCAAAATCTGAAAGTATATAAAATAAGATGACAAAAGTACGCGCGATAAATTTTTATAAATACAAAATACTGAATGAGCAATAATAAATTCTGTATTTTTAAATAAAATAATCTTGAATGGCCATAAAATTATGTAATTCAAAAAAAAGTTTCTTTATAAAAAACTTCTCAAAGCTTCGCTTTTTCATGGGTCCTGTGATTTTTTTTTTTTCTCGTTTGTTGTTTTGAAAACTTACAAAAACTTTTTTTACGTTTTCTCCCACTAAAAAACTTGTAAAATTAACTGTAGTTTTTATCTTGCATTCTTTACTGCTGTTAATATCTATTTTAACAACTTGCCTTTAAGCTTTTTTTTAAGCAAGCCTGTGCAAACCAAACCCCTTGAGCAATTAATCTCACAGTGTTAGTTTTTTCAGCAGTGCCTTTAATAGGGCAGTTTCTGTCAGTTTTAATATTAAAACTTGGACATGGCTACATCTGACGTTAAAATTGATTGTCTCAAAGTGGTGCTACCGGCTGTGGAGGCAAAAATTAGTGCTCTTAAAGTCTCGTCACAGGCAGCAGCCTCAAATGTAATGGAATAAAATTAGGTCTTCGATTTAAAAAATTGCTTCGGACGTCATAAAAATCTAGGTGGTAGTTAATTGTTTCAGAATTAATCCAAACAGTTTTAGACTCCAAATTGTCAGCTAACGGCCCAAAAAAATGGTAACAATGTCAACAATGGTTTTTCACGTCTAGAAAAGAACTGAAAAGTTATACAAAAAGGTTATAATGATGCAAAAAATATGCAATTGTAACACGAAGAAAATGAGCTTCAGTAGGATAAAATCTTTCAAGCTGTTTTTTCGCAATTTCAAAAAAAATGCTACATTACACCGTTTTTTGAAAAGTCTACAGCTTGTGTTTCTCTAAATATTAACACTTGAAAATTAAATCCAAGGTAGATCTCGTGTCCCTTAACATCCACACTAAATTTTAAGAAGATCGGTTCTAAACTTTTTGTATACCGCTGCAAGAAGCAAACCAGTGGACAGTGGGTGCTTGGGTACCCAAGTATGAAGTGTCACTTCTACAAAATTATATGGCACACAATATAATTAAGCGTATAAAAATACCTTCTATGAAACAATATTGTGTACAAAGGTGGTACAATTGTCGTATGGATGAGTATACGTTCGTTCATTGAGTGTGGTTTCCATTACTATTTTAACATTTAATAAAATAACAAATATAAACAATATATGAGAGAACAATACAATATTAACAATGTATAGGCTGGCCAGTGTAAGACTGTCGACTTTCATCGAATCTTTCGATTATTTAAAAACAACTTTCTACTGAATACGCTAATTATATTTTTATCATTACGCTAACACACTTATTAAACTTTCACATATTTTACTTTAAAAATGTAAGCTCGATTTCTCCAGAACATCCTTCCCCCCCCTCCCATAGAAACATTAAATTTGTACCATAAATAAAAACTGAATAATATGGTAGGGGTATGAGTAGTTTCATAGAGTCGAACAATTTAAACTTAAAATCATAATAAATTCAATAGTGTACTTTTGATGAGTGGGTTCATTGAATTCGTAGAAAATAAATTGACTTAAAAAGATGAAGTTTTTCATTTGACAACTTAATATATGCCAAGACAATCGCCTCACAGCTAACCGTCCGCAACAAAACTCTACGCTAGCTAACCCATGACCCTAGGATCTACAGGAGATGCGCTCCCGATAACTCTCAGAGTTTTCGTAACACTACAGTTCACACAAACAACTCCTTTCAATTGTGAGTGTTGAAACGACTGTCTTTGCAAACTCTGTCCAATTTTTTAAAATAAAATCAATATTTCCAATTTGTAATTCTGATGTCACCATGAATTATTTAAAATAATACGTGTTTCAAACTACAATCCATCGTAAATCAGAGATTCTTTGGTGAGTATCACTGCCAAACAAGCCACAGATTGATTTCACTTTTGATCTCTCTGTCCAAGTGCCAACCCCATCGAAACAAAAGACAACTTCTCTTGAAATAACCATTCGAATTCAGATAGTTCTAGAAGATTATGACAACAGAAGTTTTGGAAGATTCTGACTATGATTCGTCAAAGCTAAAAAAAAATAAACATATTCTTTTGTCACTACTAAATGTGTCACAATCGTATCACATTCATACTACAAAAATATGCATTCGAACCTCATGTCCATTCAAAATATTTCATCTAATGTCCTAAACAATCCCCGCCCTAATTACGACAAATGTTTGTTCTAACTATACTGAATTAACAATAAGAAACAATCAAATAATAGGCAAACTTGAGGTTTTAGAAATTATTAACAACCGTTATGCTAAACCTACAAGAAAAGACTTTGCTCTCGTGAGGTCAACTAAATATGGCTTTTTGCCAAAGAAATATCAGCCTTCCTCACTGGAAGCTTCGTCTCGCCAGCACTCTCAGACCTTCACTGCTCGAGAAGCGCATCTCTGCCGTCGCGATCTGAGTCGATTTTAGAACAAACTTCCGGGTCCTTCACTGCATGGGGTGCGCTCCCCTGCCGTCGCAAACCCGGTATCCTGTATTACGTGACCACTTTTTTTGGAAAAAAAACTACTGTTACCAAACTTAAATTACATTTCCAATCTCCAAACAATCTTATAAAGCGCTTATCTTAAGATATTATTATGCACTTATAACTGTAAGAATGTGAAAAGGCAACAATTGTAACATTTGTTATTGTGTATGACCCACATTACACATCGTAAGTAATTTTGATATTGCTTGGTACCAGTATGTTAAATCCAAGAGATAAGCAATTCTAACCATCAATCGCTGCAAAACTGAAGCACTAAAATTCCGCTTGTGTCGAGTGATGAAAATTTAGCTAAGCTCTAATTGATCATTCGGATCTTCGACCCAACATTTATATTCGTCCTTGAATCCAAGAATATCAGAACTCCTGATAAATACAAACATTCACTATTTTTCGAAATTCCATGACTCTAAGAGTTATAATAGAGAATATTAATACATTTATTATTGTACTGATTGGCGCATATGTAGATGGTGGCACTTTATACATAAGTACTCTTTCAAAACTCTCCATGCCTTTTTCTATAGCAAATATACTCAAGATATAAAATTAAAATTTACTTTCAGTTTCTATCTTTCAAGAAAATTTCTTAAAAAATAAGTAAGAATGAAAAACATATCCTCGCTGGAAGCAAATCAAACACACAATCTCCTGTTTTCTAGATACTTGCTTTACCACTTGAGCTACCAAAAAGCTGCATCGAACTTACTTGCATCGAAGGTTTGGATAAGTTCCCATTCCTAATTCTACAAGGAAAAAAGACTGGCACAGCAGCTCGCCACTAAGAAAGAAGACTGCTCGCCCTATAGCTTGGATCGCTGCTCATCCAAGCTCTGGGCTCGCAGCAAGCCCTGAATAGGGGAGAGGGAGCTGATCTATGTATACATGTATACACCACATATAATAGTAGTGGCAGATTTGGCAGTCAGCTGAGCCAGTCAGCTCGCCTTGTCAGGGCTCGCTGTGAGCCCTGAAGTGGCGAGCGGCGCACTCAGGCAATAGGCGTGCCGCATTCAGTGTGTTTGGGTGGAACAGTGCTCCTACAGGGCGCGCTACTGTGCCAGTATTTCCGTATATGAGCTGTTTTGCACCGCTAGCTAGATGTATTAAAAAATGACTCTTATACTTGTGTGAAAGTTAGAAATTCAATGACTCTAAAAAATACAACAGGTAATATTGATACATTTATGATCGTGTCACTTGGCGCATACGTGAATGGCGGTACTTTTTGTATGAGCATTCTTTTGTAACTATTTATGCCCTTTTCTATAACAAATATACTCAAGAATTGAATAAGTGAGAATTTGTAAGAATGATAAAAATATCCTTTACAGATACGCATCGAATTATCTAAACCTACGGTGCGTGTACGTGTAAGTCTCCTCAGTGGCTTACATCGTAGAGCAACTGTTAGCAAGAAGGAGGTTGTGTATTCGACACACACCTGGGAAATATTAATTTTTTATTTTTCTTACCAATTCCTTAAGAAATTTTCTTAAAAAATAGAAAGTAAAAGTGAATTTCAATTTTAATTTTTGAGTATATATGTAATCGAAAAGCATGGATCGTTTTAAAAGAGTTTTTATAAAAAAAGTGTCAACATATACATATGCACCAATTAATACGATGATAAATGTATCATTATCACCTATCATGGATCTTAGAGTTTCTTCAGTTGAAACGTTATATTTTTTGCGCTACATTAACATCAACATTCTATCTCTTACAATAGTAACGCTTTTTTTATCTCTACAATCTCTTTACATGTAAAATAAAAACATAGACTTTCGCCTGTATTAAGCCTTTGTTTATCTTTTCTCAACCGCTAGCTATTTTCACTCTATTTTCCAATAGCTGTACCAACCTCTTCGGGCAACTTTTCAGACTGGCTAGAATTCAAGGGTTTGTGTGGAGCTCTGGTCGTTAGTGATTCTCGGCTAAGCAACGTCAAGAAGTTGCAGCATCTGAAGACACACGTCTAAGGTTAAGCAGCGGAAATGCTGCGCACGATGCAAACGGTTGATGCAAACTTCAAAACCGCATGAAAGGTGCTTGATGACCACTACACAAACAAGCAACGCTTGGTCTCAGCATTTACCAGGGATTTGCTTTCCATGCCAACATTATCAGATTCCGTCAAAAAGCTGAAGGCATTGCTCAGTGGCACTGTGAATGCCTTAGCTATACTAAAATAGCTAAACCTCGCAGAGCTCTACCACCGAACCTCCTATCTTTGCCGCGATAACGCATCGAGTACTTTTCATCGAGTAACGCATTTCAACGTTTGGGATCGATGCCATTGCAGAGATATCGACTCGTAAGAAGGCCGGAAGCAGCTCTGCCTTCACGTACAACAGCGCAAGCGAAAAATGTCACCTGTGAATAGGCGAGCATTTCATCATGCGCTGCGTTGAATTCAACGCCAAAAGTCTCCAGGAAAGAAAGCAAACCGTTGAAGCTAAAGGCTTGTGCATAAATTACTAAGACGCAAGGTCCTGACGGTCGATTACACGTGGCACGTTATATGCTGGACATCAGCTCACATCAGTCGTTTGTTACAAAAAGCTTGCTTAAAAAACTCAAGCCTTCGAAAAACGTTAAAACTTACGATATCAATGGCGTCAGTGACCAAGGGTCCGCAAGTTCACGGGCAAGCTATCCTCACTCTTCTTCGACCAATTGAAGTGACGCAAAGCTAAGGCTCGACGCTTTGGTCTTTTCACTGATCAGTAAATATACCCCTGACGCACTTAAGTTTTCCAGCAATTAGAACTATCTGCAGGACCTAGAGTTAACTGACGACTTCTGTGAGAGCCCTGCGGAGATCGAGTTGCTGCTCGGAGACGATGTACAACGAGTGCTGCAAGAAAGCTTACAAACTGGACCAACACCTCTAGCCTAAAGTACTATCTTCGGCAGGGCGCTCTCTGGTCTTGTAAATGCCTAAACATCGCCAGTGCTTGTTTCTTATTCAGTGACTTGTATAAAGACCTTATTTCTCTTCTCTTGTTTACATTAATTATGTATTTATATTTCCTTTCATTCACTCACGTGATAGGTAGGTGGTACATTCAGTTTAAACGTTACATTTATTTTAGCCCAGTAATTTTAGCAGAGCTGTCTAAGCCATTTATCATAGTATCAATTAGTGCATATGTAGATGGAGACACTATTTATACGAGCATTCTTTTAAAACCATTAATACCCTTTTCGATTACAAACATACTTAAGAATTAATATCGACCTTTACCTATTTTTTTTATTTTCACAAAAATTTATAGACAAATCCTTAAAGAATAACAAATTGAAGTGAATTATAAATTTAATTCTTGAGTATATTTGTTATCAAAAACAGCATAGATGCTATCAAAAAAATGCTTTCATTAAAATTTTTTAGTATATCCAACTAATGGTGAAAAACATCTCAAAAAATAATAACATCTCAAATAATAACTCATCTAAACGTACGATGTGAGTGAGTGCCCAGCTTTTCGATAGCTCTAGTGGTAAAACAACTATCCAGTAAACAGAAGGTTGTGTGTTTGATTTTTTACCATGAAGGATGTGTTTTTCATTCTTACTTATTTCTTAAAAAATTTTTTAGAAAGATAGGAAATAAAAGTGAATTTTAATCTTATATCTTAAGTATATTTGTTGCAGACAAAAGCATGGATAGTTTTAAAGGAATGCTTATGCTTAGATTCATCGAATTTTTAAAACAAGTAAATGTTTGTATTTATTAGGAGTTTTTATACGCGTGCATTTAAAAGACAATACGTTAAGTCAGATATCTGAGTGATTAATCAGAGTGTAACCTAATGATTCTCTTTTGACACAAGCAAAATTGTGGTGCCACAATTGTACAGCGGTTGATACTTAAAATTGCTGATCTTTTGGATTCGACATTTTGGTACAAAGTGATATCGAAATTATCCACGATTTTTGTTGTGGATTATACACAATAATGAATGCTATAATTATTGACTCTTCGCATTCTTGCAAGTTTTAGTGCGTATTTATACTTGAAAATGAGTGCCTTATGATATCGTTTGAAGGTTACAAATGTTATGTGAGTTTGACGACAGTAGCTTTTTTCAAAAAGCAGATTTCATATAATTTGATGCATAAAAGTCAATAAGTACTCATTTATTTGGAACAGAGCTGCTTACTTTGAAGTAATAACTATTAGGTATAAGAAATAAGATGTGAGACATATGTACTTAAAATGAGCTGCTATTAATTAAGTTCTTGATTGGCTGCTGGTGAAACATTTCAAATCAAAAAGTATTTTCATGAGTAAAACACTTCAAAATTTTTGCTTTACTTCACAATGTCCTTAGTAATTGCAGACAGCCGTTTCGACAGTTACGCCATTGTCAGATGCTCGACATACACTGAATGTCTATGTACATCAGTTTGCTTAAATCTAGTACAAGGGTCATAAATTTAGTTGTCGTCCTACGACTATCAGTGAGCGTATATTCTACAATATATGTGTGTTCGTGTACATGTACCTTATGAGACGCTATGTATTGCATCTACTATTTTCGGAGGTAAAGTAAAATCAATTTGATCGTTTGTTATGAATTTATTTTGTTTTTTTGCTATTTCTATTTCTATTGTCTCAAACATATTTAATTTTGAACTTTTTCTAGATGTAAATAATATAAAGTTGCTACATAACTTACCAAAAACACATATACTCTACAGAATACATATATATATATATATGTATTCTGTAGAGTACACGCTTACTAATAGCCGTAGAATGATAACTAAATTTATAACATTTGTACTAGATTTAAGCAAACTGATGTATACAGACCATTCAGTGTATGTCGAGCATCTGACAATGGCGCAACTGCCTAAACAACTGTCTGCGATTAATAAAGACATTGTGGAGCAAAGCAAAAATTTTGAAGTTTTTTATTCATTAATATACTTTTTAACATAAGCTATGGAGTAAAAACGTATTATAGAAGTTGGAACATACAGTTACGAAAAAATGGAAAAAAGGAGAGAACAAAGAAGGCCGAAGACACCTCCCTTTAATGAACTGTCTTTGCTCCTTCCTTTTTCACGCTGACTTTATATCTCTCACTCTCTCTGTAGCTATCACTTCTTCTCTGTCTTTCTCCCTCTCTCTCTATTTCTTACACACCATAATATTGCATGAGATTAGTATGCAAGGGCTCTTTCTCCCTTTTTTTACTCACGATACAAGTATTCTATAGCAGGAATACCTCGGATATATATTCTAATATTAAACAGTGATTTCGGTGAGGCTATCCACACAATTTCTCGTCCCCTTTTACTTATATTCAACAACCCCTTTAGACCTACCCCAAAATAAGAGAAAATGGTTTTCATTTCAATAGGAATTCAACCCAATTAACTTTTGGTTCAGCTCCTCGTTGACATAATTTAACTACCCCTTGGCATCCCCTTACACCCTCCAATCACAGCTACCCCGTTGCCCTCCCTTAGCCCTCTACCGTTCAAATAAGGTGAAATTATTTTCATTTTAATGAGAAGCTTACCCAATCAAACTTTTGATTACCTCCTTTCGCTCCCCTTCGCTCCCCTTAATTTTTTCTTAAGTCTGCTCATTATTTCCTTATTCTCTTTCTACCCTTTCATTAGCTCTCCTCAACCCTTTTGCTAATCCTTAATTTGTTCTTACGTCTACAATGATTATTTTGAGGTGTAGGTACATCAAACAATTCACAAGACTTGTTTTCAAAAGCAAGATTTTGATTTATGTCCAATAGAGCAAGATTTTCTTAATCAAAAATCAAATTTTTTGTAAAATTGATTCCATACTTATTCCAAATGTTTTGACCAAAAACATTCACTGTGTTACATCCCGAGTTGATACAGACTAATCATATTATTATATAAGTAAAAATGCAATCCATCCGTCAAATTCATACAAGACGTATTGTGTATAAACAGCAAGCTCATGTGACAAGAGGAGCTCATACGTCACTTATGTGCGTGTGTGTGTGTTAGCTTTAAGGTAAATGTTTCATAACATGCTGAAATATATTACGGCCAGCCTCGTTCTAAGAATGCATGTATGTATTGAAATTGTACGTAACATGTATAAATGCATGAATTGTATTGTATGTATGAATAAATAGTTTACTCGCGTATTAATTGTCCATTTCTAATATTTAAGAATTGTAATTAACACATTATTTCATTATACTCAAAATTGATTGTAAAACTCCCAAAAGTATTAATTGCGAAATTTGTAATCTTACTGTCACATTTAAACTTGTATTTGACGTTTTATCATTGCTGATGCGAGCTTTCATTATCACTGATCAAAAAAAAACTCAATTGCACTTGCCAGAAAAATGCGATTGGTACAGTTGTATAGTTATTTCCTAACATATGAAATCATAATATATGATATAATTGTGCAAGCCTACTGTTTTGCTGTCAACGCAGTCTGCAAGAACATCGCTCATTACTTGACCTAATTCAACCAAAGGCCTCTTTTACTCGCTCTGGCGCTATAAAAACTCAAGAGAAAAAATCGCTCTTTTCACGTCTGTCACCTGTCCTTCAAAGTTTTAGTCTACTCTTAACTCCAGTGACTCATAAGTACCTTACACACGTAAGGCATAACGTGTTGGCTGAGGCCATTCTGGTGCAGTTCGAGAGTATCAACAGTATCAGACTACGCTAAGGAGCGAGGTACAACAAAGAAGGCCCGCCGAAAGCGGTTCCGGTGATAGCAGAGAAAGTAGAAACGGCAATATCTTACTGACCATTAACTCATTCGAGTAGTTTACGGAATCACTGAAAATTACCGCACGAAGCATTAGGGATCTCCAAAGCAGCAGTAATGACAGTCAGTGATCGATGTAAGTTATTTATCAGTAATATAATTAACACCAAACTTTGTTAAAGTGACCCGAGATTGATTCTAAGAGCCCCTCGAATGACATTAAAATAAAACAGTTAAGACCATACTCTGAGCAAGTCCAGTCATAACAAATTGGCATCACTTGTGTGCTCTCTAAATCTTAGTTTTGTTCACAAAACAAAAGAAACCATTAAAATAAACTCTATATGAATAAACAAGAAAAAAAAAATATACAAATAAAAATGCCGGGAAATAGTGGAAAAAACTCATCAGTGGACGACTCGATTGTACAACACTTTTTAAATATCCTACAAGGATTAAATGTGGCTAATTCATTAATGTGCATAAATCAAGCATCTTAACACACACCCTTCTATGACGGATACTCGGCTCCCTTAAAAGACTTTTTACAAGATGTAGAAAATGAAAAAACTCTAATAACAGACGCTCAAGAACCTATGTACCTTAACACAGTTATTTCTAGACGTAAAGGGAAAGCTCGAGAGAGTTTAATAGGTTCTACTTTTGCATTAATTAATCAAATTAAAAAACATCTCAAGACAAGAATTTTCGTCATCCAAATCCTATCATAAGCACATGGCAGAACTTTTGAATAATACAATGAAACAAAACGAAACAGTTCGAAATTTTTATCATAGAATAATTTTTCTCACAGAAACTACCTTAACAGCCCTTTTGACTGAATTGAATGATGACAAGCTAAAGACAACACAAGAACCACAACTTAAAAAATTAGCACTACAAACGTTAATTAACAGTTTACCTGACTCGTGAAAATTAAGTATAGCACTTTCAAAACCTAAAGATATTCACGAAGCTGTAGAAGTTGCTTTACTTACTGAACGCACTTTCCCACCAGTATACAATCAGGCCAAGTACGTTTACAAGGCCGTACCCACGACCCTCCAAATTTTCAAAAATTTCCATATTTCCAACCACCACTTTTTTATCCACTTTACTACCCACAAATGTATTATCCTTATCATCATAGTCAAGGCTATATATGGTATACTTACCATCAACAAGCACCATTTTAATACTACAACCAAAAACAATATCAAAATTATAATCAAGATCGATAATGAGACTCTTGCCCTTACTCTCCAAAAATCGAGAAGAGACTCGCCGTTTGGATGTGACTGCGAATTTGAATCCGATCATGCGTCGGAAATCAATAATGGCAATAAAATCTACAGAGCATTCCGAAAAAGAACAATAGGAAATTTACAAGCAGTTTAGTTATATATATTTATTTATTGGTCAGCCTATTGGCCCAAAAAAAGGACTTGGTTTACAAAGAAAATAAATAACTTATCCGATCCCACACATTCCATCCACATCTTACAATAAAATACTCACATGTCCCAGATAAAATCATTCAAACATACCTTACATACCCAGCTCTGTGGCTAATTTTCATCGCAATCCTCGCTAACAAAATCATACCGTCCGCTCTCCTTTTTTACATTCCTTCTCATACCTTATGAACAGTTTAATTACCTCATTTATTCCGAGCTCGCTAGTAACATATTTATTGATCATTCTTTTTATTTCCGCTCTGTTTTCATACCAATTCATACACACCTCACACCTATTTATGATATGATACAATGTACCTGAGTCTCTTTTGCATAGCATACATAACCTGTCTTCCGCTTTTAACCAATATTTATTCCTCGCATCAAAATTACCACACCTTATCTTCGCAATTATACTAATCTCACTTTCTTTTCTACATCTAGTCAGGTACTTTGGTACTTCTTTGGGTATGATACTCGCGTATCTAGTATTATATCTAGATTCCCTAATTTTACTATCCAATACCTGCCTTTCTATATCTTTCATCCTTTGACTGATTTCCGCAATAATATCCCTATCAGAGTTTAATCCTTGGTTAACAATCATTGTGCTTAGACCTACGTAGTTACAAAATTTTTTTCTTTCCGCACTATATAAATCACACTCATTCCATTCCTCTTTCTCACTTCTACACACCTTCAATAACCTATTCTCCTCTAGACTTTGTATTTTCCGTTCAAATTTTAACGCTCTCACCCGCCACGCATCACATAGTTTATCTATGCCGGTTTCCCTATAGACTATGTATCTCGGTGTACAAAAATCCAGCCTCAATACCCATCTAAAATAATCCAGCTGTATTTTCTCCAATTCCTTTTTTTCCTCAAAACCCCAGATCTCCGCCCCATATGACATAACACTTCTAACCAAATAATTAAACAACATCTTCCTTCTCCTGAAATCATTTTTACACCTTCTTTCCCCCAGCCCCCACACTCTTTTCGCCGCAATAATCCCCTTTTTTTTAAGCTCCTCTATATGATCTTTAAAATTCGCTTCCCTATTAAAGATAAAACCTAAATATTTAACGGATTTAACCTCCTCCATCTCCTCTCCCTTGTACAGCCATTTTTCTTTCCCACTGTTCCTGCCCTTATTAAACACTAGAATTTTTGTCTTTACTACGCTTAGAATCAGATCTCTGCCTTCCAAAAACCTCTTTAATACCCCCAACATATCTAACATTGCCTCCCTGTTTAATGCTAGTAGGACTAGATCGTCCGCATAAGCTAACGACCATACCCTTATTCCTCCAATAACTACCCCACCTACATTCCTATTTTTATATTCTTTTTCTAAAGCAGCTATATAAATGCAAAACAGGATCGGGCTCAGCACGCACCCCTGCCTCACACCTTTCGTACTCCAAAATTTGTCGGAGTACGTATTGTTCACTTTTACCGTAACCATCGTTTCTTCATATAGTTCTTTCACTCTTTCAATTAAACCTTTGCTTATGCCTTCCTCCTTCATCACCTCCCATAGCCTCTCTCTATTAACCGTATCAAAAGCCGCAGTTAGATCCACGAAGCTTGCAAAAACTTTTTCTTTCTTAGACCTTGCCGTTTGAACCACATGATTCAGGATATAAATGTTATCCATAGTAGACCTCCCCTTACGAAATCCGGCCTGCCCTTCCGGGAGAATTCCTTTCGCCTCCACCTCCCTCAGCAGTCTACACCTCAATACTTCTGTGTACACCTTATATGAGGTCGGCAGCAAGGAGATCCCCCTATAATTTTTTTCCTCGTTGACGTCACCTTTCTTGTAAAGCGGGACCACTACCGCCAACTTCCAATCTTCGGGCAAACCTTCTCCCGCCCATATCTTCTTTAACATAAACATCAATCTTTTGGATAATTTTGGTCCACCGTGTTTCCAGACTTCATTCGAAATATCATCGCAACCAGCTGCCTTCCTTTTTTTTAACGAATTAATCGCCATTATTACCTCCTCCTCCATTAGACTTTCAGTATCCTCTGCCTCCAATTTCCTTCTTGCTCCCACCATTCTCTCACAGCTACCCTCAATGAGAACTCTAAAATATTCCTTCCATGCATCCATTGAAATGTCATTCTCAACAAAATTTTTCTTTTTACCAGCGCCTAAGAACTTCCACACATCTTTTTCGTGCTTGATGCTCCTAAGTTGTGCTGCTTCCATCTCCTTAAGGTTAGCTGCCTTATCTTCACACATCTTCCTCCATTCCCTTCTCTCTTTCAAATATACTACTTTTCCTACCAAATTTTTTCTCCATTTATAATACGCCCTCTTCACTTTTCTTTTCCTCTTCCTACATGCACTATCCCACCACTTTCTTTCGCCTAACCTCCATACCTTGTACTTGATCTCCTTTTTTGTAACAGATCTGTCTACTATACTCTTGATTCCATCCCAAATTTTCTGTACGGAATCCTTCTCCGTTACTATGCATTCTTCGCACAAATCTTCTGCCGCC
Organism: Copidosoma floridanum; assembly: GCF_000648655.2. The sequence continues at coordinate 1,125,218 of NW_019379488.1, read as the reverse complement.
TGCTGGAATTTCGCTGTATCTTCTTCCGACCATGAACAAACCTTTTTTTTCATTTGCGCTCCGCACTCCTGCTCCGCTCTACTTTCAGCATCGTGTACTTCGAGGCAGAGGGGCAAGTGATCCGCATCCACCCTTCCCTTTATATCAAATTTATTAACCCAGTCCAAAGCAAAACAATTAACTATCACGTAATCAATTACTGTACTTCCTCTCGGCCCTATGTATGTAAACTCACCTTCCTCATCTCCCTCATGCCACCCGTTTAAAATATAAAACCCTTTATTTTCCACTACCTCTATCAAATGCCTACCTTCATTTCCAATCCCTGCATCTTTGCTTTTCCTTCCTTTAAGTTCACCCGACTCCCCTTCCACAAAACTACCTAGCCCTCCCGTTCTGATATTAAAATCCCCCCCAATAATTACCTTCTCCCCCTCAACAAATTCATAAGCCTCTAAAAATTCGACCACCTCCTTTAGATTACCGGAATTATACACCGACCATACATTTACAACCTTATTATCATTTATAAAACTACTTATCACAATATTTTTTTCAACTTTAACATTCAAACCATTTCCATTTTTTAACCAATTTTTTCTAATACCCAACAAAAATCCGCCTTTCGCTCTACCCTTTTTATTTTCTCTTACCGCATCTATAGATTTCCAAATAAAGTTTTTTGACAGTTTTCTTTCTAAATTTAACCAACTTTTATTTTCTAACCATGTTTCGCATAAGCTTATAAAATCATATTTTTCAACGAAGTTCCAAAAATCTCTATCTTTATTTAAAATTCCCGCGCAGTTCCAAAAAATGAAATTTCTAGAACTTTTACAATTATTATAACGTATTACGTTCTTACATGCATTACCTTTCCTCTTCCGCACAGCGTCCAACACACTTTTTCCGGGCCCTACCGAAAAATCTCTTCCATACTCTCGGTAAACTCCAGTTGCGTCAAGTTACTTTTCTTCTTCTGCTGTCGCCCTGCACCCTCTTCCCCTTCCACATTCCCCCTTGTCTTCTGCTCACCGCTTTTATCGCCGTTGCCGTTCCTCGCACGCCCTATTCTCACGCATACTTTCTCTGCTGCTTCTTCACCTAACCACTTAAACCATTTGTCATTTAGCCAAAAACCACCCATGCTACTTTTTATTTGATAACCTATCTCCTTTTTACTCTTTACCCACTTCCCCAGCAACTCCTGCCTCTTTCTCTCTTCATAGCTTAAATCATTCTCTATGTAAAATTTCGAGCCCCTTAGCTTATGCTTATTTTGCCAAACTAGATCCCTATCCTCCTTCTTGCTAAACCTTACTACGAACACACTTCCACTCTTTCTCACATGCTCTACATCCACATCGACATACAATTTTTCTTTTAAAAACACATTCATCCCCACTCGCCACTCACCGTGCAGAGACAAGCCTCTAAAGACTAAGTTTGCTTGTCTCGACATCTCATCCTGCCATTTGACTAATCTTTTCATCGCGCTTACTTCAAAATCTGAGAAACAGCTCCTACCGGCCAGCGATTTCCCATCGTTAGATATCGACCCTCCCGATTGTCCCGAAGCAACACTACTACTCGTTTTACTGCCTTCCCTCTCCTCCGCCCTCAATGCCTCCTCGATGCTACCTGCTTTATCGACCATTTTCTCAAAATTATCCATCGTAGCTTTGACTTTAGCCCTGAAATCCTGCCACCCATTCTCCAATTTCTCGATTCTTTCAGACAAATCAACTTCTATCGCCTTAATTTCAACTTTGTTTTTCTCACACACAACATTTTCCTGCCTTATCTTTTTCAGCTCTACCTCCATTCTTTCTATCATACTATCTCTCACTTTGTTAAACGCCTCCCGTTCTTTATTCAAACATTCTTTTAATTCACACACCTCCTCCCTCAATAATTCACAGCCCCCGCATTCCAACACTCTCTCTCTCTCTTGTCGAATTTCACCGTTCTCGCAAAGCTATCCGTTATAGCTGGCTGCCTGTTCGTAGTCACGCTTGCTTTGTTTCGCTTCGTTTCCCCTATACCTTTCACCACCGCCTTCCCCCCCGCACACACCTCCACCGCCACACTTCTCTCTTTCGCACTGTCCTCTCTTTTCTCACCCTTCTTCTTAATGTCCATCGTCTTCTTATCAACTTTCTCACCGCTCTTCCCTTACATATTGTCTTCCGTATAGGAGAAAATCCTTTCTTATACTTCGTCTAAAACGCACACAAGCAGGCCACGTCTTGCCGCGCCGCACGCCCTAACCTATAAAACACACACCTTCACCTTTTCGCTTAAAAATAACCGAAGCGCACGGTTTCCACAAAAACTACCTGCATGATCCGATCTATTCTTATAACTCTCTCAAAATCACACCGTTAACAATAATAAAGAATGCTTAAAAACACACGATACAGATCGATTGCCACAGAGCTTCTCTCGGACGCAACCACTCACTCGCGCGGCCATTAACCAAGTCCTACAAGCAGTTTAGTTATATTTCGAAACATTTTGGAAAGATTTGGAAATTTTTTAACAGCTTCTAATTTTTTTGAATCTTGTTGGACTTCGTAACTTTCTATTTTATGTCCTAAATAAATTTATTCGGACATTAAAAATTTACATTTGTCAAGTTGCAATTTTAAACTTGATTTCGAAAATTTTGTTAATAAATGAGTTATTTTTGTCACGTGATCTTTCAAAGTTTTTGAACATACAATTCTGTCATCAAGAAATATCAATAACTCAATGCCTTGCAGTCCTTATAAAATTACGTCCATTAATCATCGAAATGTTGCAGGTGCAATGCATAGTCCAAACGGCAATTCCACGTATTCATAATGACCGTTAGGTGTGCTAAAAGCAGTTTTATGTCTATCTGCAGGGTCAACTTTTATTTGATGGAATCCACTGGCTAGATCAAAAATGGAGAAATAATTAGAACCTCTGATTTGCTCTAATATTTCAGTAATGTTTGGTAGTAGATAGGCATTAGGAATGGTTTTTTCGTTTAGTTTACGGTAATTTATTACTAATCTGTATCTTTTTGTTCCATCAGGTCCTTGTTTCTTGGGTATCATCCAGAGAGGACTACTGTAAGGGCTGTTTGATTTCATGATTATACCGTCTGCTAATAGTATTTCTATTTGAGTTTTAATTTCTTGGGGTAACGAAAAGGAGTAGTGGTATTATTTGACATATACAGGACGGTCGTCTATCGTAGGTATTTCATGTGTCATGATAGAAAGACGAGGAGCCGGGTCGCCTGAAATATATAATAAGTGAGCGTTATTTTCTACAATTTTTATTATTTCTGATTGACTGGCTTTTGAGTAATGAGGTCTTTTTAGCTTATCCATTATCAATTTGATGCGATATTTAATATCGTTTAAATCGTTTTCTGCGAAGTCAGTGTCGAAAAAGTCTTCAGATTCCATGACATCAAAAGATTCAAGTTCTTGTGCGGATATTTATATTTTTCTCGGCTCATCTCTTGCGTTTATAGCTATTATATAACAGTGAGCTTCTTTGCAATCTACTACCGCTTCACTTATATACACTCTGGGTACGGTAGTAATTCTACGAATATTAGCTTGTCCAGTGATCCTGTTTTTAGTTGGTAATTTCATAGCTACACTTGTTCTGGCTGGTCAATTGTAGCTTCAGTTTTCATATACTTTAAGTCCTTGAGAATTATAATATAAAGTATTGCAAGGGGGTCTTGGTATTTTATCTTTGTCGTGAAATAGAAAAACAAATTTTTTTAAAGTTGATTTGAATTTTTTTAGTTTTTAGTCTTAAGGGTTTTCCTTGTTTTTTGATTTATTTTATAGAGTTGATTATATTATCTTGTTATAGAAAAGGTATAGGTTCAATTGGTTTGCTTTCTACTATCGATGAATTTAATCCATAATCGATTCCAGCGTTAACTTGTGTAAAAAATGGATCTCCTAAGATACATACATTATTTATTGGTGATTCTGGATTCCTAACGTAAAATTCTTGATCCGTATCGAATAAATCTACCGCAACAGTACCCAGAGCGTGTATTCGCTCTGAAGCTATTCCTTCTGATTGAATTGTATTATCACAATTAATATCTTTGCCGTTCTTCAATGCGTCATAACTAATGAGATTTACTTCTGCGCCTAAATCTAATAGAAACCAAAAAATCAAACGAATGTTAGAGAATTTTTAGGATTAGCGAACTATTACCATAGATTTGTCAAAAAATTTCCAGAAATTGCAGAGCCTTTAACGTCTTTGTTAAGGAAAGGAAAGAAATTTGAGTGGACAGATACTCAGCAAAAAAGCTTTAAAGAGTTAAGGAGAATATTATGCAAAACACGTGTGTTAGCTTGCGTTGATTTGAATAAGCCATTCATATTAACAGCATTGATCCCCGGCAACTAACCTAATCGTCAGCAATAATCTTCAAAATTATTTCCTTACCGACAAAAATTTTCTAAATAGTTGCACTAAATGTAAGATGATCTTATTTTGCCAAACAGATATGCCTATTTTTGAAGACAATATAAATAATCCTTGCGAATTCTCTTTATTTATGAACCCATTAACAGGAACATTAAAAATTTGTCAAATAGCGTTATATAAATCAACCGAAATTTATTGGATAAGACTAAAAATCACTGAACAATGGTTATACTCTGCACAAAATACTACCACGATAAAAGTATTGTGTGAAAATAATCCGATGAACTAGAATGGAGGGAACCTTAGAAGATATAGCAATAAAAAAACAAGTAAACTATTAAAATACAGCATTAATTTTTGGAAGCCTAATAGTTAATTTAATTGTTACAATAGTTATTGCTTTAATTTCATTGAGATGCATCTTCAAATTAAAAAATAAATCTACTACAATTTGTATGTAGAGCCCAACTGAGTAGATCAAATAAGCCTCAAATTTTTATAACGTAACATAATACTCTGAAAAGAGTACAAAAAATTGTGAAAATTCCAGCACCAACAATTCCCAACAGAACGATGGATAATTATTTGCTGATACGAGGTCACTATTAATTTATTATGTATCTGACTATTAAAAAAGTGTAAGAATACATGCATTAAAAAAAAAAAATCAACCATCAACGAACCATAACACTTCAGTAACTAGCCTACGAAAGTACTGACGTATTGAAAACTTACCTTTGTTCCGCCCCAGAAGAAAGAACTATCGTAGCAGAAAAACTCGAAAAAAAAAAAAAAAGAAAAATAATAACAGTATGTATTCTAAAGCGACTTGACGTTAGCTTTTTAATGGCATTAATTATCTTCATGATTTTNTAATTATATTTGATTTCCAGAAAAATTTTAAATGTTTGATCACAAGCCAAAAAAGCCTACAAAGAAATCAGCAATAAAAATTCAAACACATGCCTCCTCTTATTTTCCTTTACCTTCTCTTCAGTAATGCTAAACCACAATCCTACAGTATTAGCAAAAGTTATCACCACTATATTCACTGCATGTCACTCGAAAACATTCGACCTACACCATAAATATAATACTTCAATCATTAAACTAACAAAATAAAAATGTATGGGAAAAATATACAGCATAATTAATACCTAACGCACGCATGTTTATTTAAAAACTTGATACCTACACTGCTTTACCATGAAAGCAGGAGTGTTGAATGATTGATCAATTATTTTTTCGTTAAGAAAAAAAAAGGAATTTACATCTCAAACGATATTATAATAATTCATCTTATCAACTCGCGTGAATTTTCGATCGATCTGTAGCTGCTGAGGTTGGCAACAATCTAATAAGGGGGTTGTTACATCCCAAGTTAATACAGACAAAAAATATTATAAGTAAAAACGCAATCCATCTGTTAAATTCATACAAGACGTATTGTGTATATACAGCAATCTCATATGACAAAAGAAGCTCATACGTTAATTACATGCGCTTTAAGGGGAACGTTTTCTAATTATGTATACCAATTTTAAAGTTGTAATTAACATATTATTTCATTATACTCAAAATTGATTATTAAATTCCCAAAAGTATAAATTGCGAAATTTGTAATTTTACTGTCACATTTGAACTTGTATTTGGCGTTATTTTATTGCCGATGCGAGCTTTCATCATCACTAATCTAAAAAAATTCAATCGTACTTGTCAGAAAAATGCGATTGGTATTGTTAAATTTTTATTTCCTAGCAAATAATATCATAATATGTAACATTATCGTGCAAGCCACCTTTTTGCTGTCAACGCAGTCTGCAATAACATCGCTTATATACTTTTTTACTTTATTCAATATTAATTTTAAACACAAACGCTTATTACTTTTTGAAATAATAATATTTAATCTTTTAATTGCATTGTTTCATTAAGTTTATTAACTTGACGTGATTTCCAAAATAAATTAAAGTTTTCGGGTGAAGGGGGAGGGGTTATATTGCAGAGTGCGCAGTGGGTGAAGCCTACGAGTGTTTACATATATCTTCTTATATTATATAATGATTTTGTTGGGTCTTTTCTTCTATCTCCCTCTACACTCCTCAGCCCTTGGCCCTCTCTTAATAAGGTACATTTCTATTTGTTTGACGTCATTTTTGTTGGGTTAAATTTTTGTTTTGCCGTACCTGTACCTCTTTTGCCCCCCCCCCTCCCTTGATTTTGAAGTGGACCCCTAAATCGTTCTTCCCCCTTTAGTCCATCCCTTTAATAAAGTAAAATTTCACACATTTTTACCTTATCTTTATTGGCTTATATTTTTGTTGATTATGTCATACATTCTAATGCAGTTTATCTTTCTGTCTTCTACCTAGATAATGTGCAATGTACAATAGAAAAAATTAGTATGCTATAGAAACTTCATTTAAAAAAAAAATCAGATTTGTATACTATTTACAAACTTACTTAGATTTGTGCTTTCTTTATGTGATTACTACTAATACATTTTTCAAAATGAATCAGTCATTTAAAAAATTTTATTTTACATTCAAGATATTAAATTAATTGAAGTAGTATAACGTAAACATTTCTTACGTTTAATAATACAGTATGGTTTTGTTTTTTCATAAAAGTAAAATGTATTAAAAAATTATAAAAATTCACCTCATTATATCATTGAAAAATGTTTACTTTATCCTTAAACATTTTTTGATATTAGAAAACACGCAAATTATTGTCTTATAAAATTATAAAAGGATATTTATTAAGTTCACAACACTCCTGTCTTAAATCTTGAACCACCATTCGAAGATCATTGTATTTTTTCAACTTTAAAAAGCAAACTAGGAAAAAAAAGTTTTTAATTCGAAGCGTAAACTGACTCCTAGCACCCCTAGCGTATTTTATCTGAACTCGAGTTGGGTCTAGCCGCCAATAATTTGAACATAGGAAAACTGTCTAAGATAAATTTAATGCTTGGTTTTATTATTCTTTGGTTAAGTAATGTTATAAGACTGATTGTATAATGACAAGTGTTTGTAAATGCTGTGTTTCTAACTGTTTTCAAAGAAAAAATTCTGAAGTAGGAATAATCGTACACAAATTTCCAAAATCTGTTGATCATAAAAATTAGTGGATACAAAGGTGTAATATAACCAAGCAGATTATATCCAAGTCAGGTGTACGCAGTGCACACTTTTTGGTATCAAATTACTTACCAAGACGATTCCCTTTAAATTTAAATTATTGGCGGCTTGACCCAACTCGAGTTAAAATTAAATTCGCTAGGTGCGCTAGGAGTCGGTTTTCACTTTAAATTGATATTCAAAAATTTGGAGTTGGTGCGCGGAACGCACAGAGAAGTAGAGCCAATAACCCTTGAGATAGTGCTATGACTTGTCGGTTTTTTTATCTAAAATTCTTGATAAGTTTATTAATTACACTGTGAAATATGTATTAAAACATGACATGACATTTTTTTTAGTTTATTAAAAACAACAAATAATCTTATAGAATATTAAAATCGTGGATCTTGCCCGTGGCCCTCTTTAGCATAAAAAGATAGAAATCAACTTTTCCTCTTCATTGGAAGATTTCAAATATTTTAATAAAGCTTACCCTTTTTACTTCAACCCCAATAATGCGCATCGTACAATAGAAAAATTTTATATGAAACAAAAGCCTTATATTACTCAAATACTTTGTGTGCGTATTATTTTAATAGATATGTTTCTCTATTTTAATTGAATTTTTTAATATTACAAATACGTATAATGCTTCAAAATAAATTTGTAGTTGAAAAAAATTTTTAATTTGAATTGTAGAT
>NW_019379488.1:1100217-1116706 GCF_000648655.2 Copidosoma floridanum | reverse complement strand
GAAAGTGGCAGCGTCTCGACACTTGGCTGGCAAGCGAGACATGCAATTATCGTTTTGTTACGCATTTTATTATTTGTAAAAATCAAGAAACATCTTTTTTTTAAAATCTGTATGGAAGTAAAAAGACCTGATCTTTAGATCTGTGCGGTCAAGAACAATTAAAAAATTAAAGATTAAATCGAAGACATGCTTTCAATTGTAATTTACATTTTCACGGTTATCTGAACAAAAATCATGAAGATAATTAATGCCATTAAAAAGCTAACGTCAAGTCGCTTTAGAATACATACTGTTATTATTTTTCTTTTTTTTTTTAATTTATGATTTGATCTAAAAAAAAAATGCAGTCAAAATGTTGTGTTGAGCACTCGAGTAGGCTACTTGTAGTGGCGCTAGGGCAGTTTACGCGAATCTTTTTGTACACTTGTTATGTGCACTTGGAGTGTCGATGAGCATGAAAAAACAATTTTGTTAAATAAGTAAATGTTTTTCTGACAGAAAAGTTTCATTTACAATCCTACAAAATTAACTATTATTTTTTAACATCCAAATTAAGTATTTGCTTTAAAAATCACAGTCAATATCACAGGGTTATAATGTCTCGAGTTAAGTTTTCTTACCTTAGATAATAGCAACGGAAATTTTGTCAAAGTATGAACTTAATAAATAAAATAAAATGAGATGATTTACCAAAAATGATAACTTATAAAATTACGGAGGATTAATAAATTGTTGATATACATTATTTGAGCACCATCCTGTTTCTTGAAATTAAAAAAAAACATAGCATCTGCAATGACTAAGCGAATTTGGTTCTTACTTGACAAGAAATTGTACCAAAAGAAGTGATTAATAGATTAGCCCATAAGGCACTGAGTTTTAATGTCTTGGTGAATATTTTTGTACAAAAATAGCACTTGATTGGAACATTATTAAAAAAAAAGAATGGCAAGTGCTATTTTAAAAATACTAGGAGAAATAATTTACGATAAATCAAAGGTGATGTCATTTCTAGATGTAACGAGGACATGATTTATTTCGCTTCCTCGATTGACTTATGTTTATTTATTACCTAAAAATCATGTTAAATTGACTGTGATTTTTAAAGCAAATACTTAATTTGGATGTTAAAAAATAATAGTTAATTTTGTAGGATTGTAAATGAAACTTTTCTGTTAGAAAAACATTTACTTATTTAACAAAATCATTTTTTCACGCTCATCGACACTCCAAGTGCACATAACAAGTGTACAAAAAGATTCGCGTAAACTGCCCTAGCGCCACTACAAGTAGCCTACTCGAGTGCTCAACACAACATTTTGACTGCATTTTTTTTTTAGATCAAATCATAAATTAAAAAAAAAAAGAAAAATAATAACAGTATGTATTCTAAAGCGACTTGACGTTAGCTTTTTAATGGCATTAATTATCTTCATGATTTTGTTCAGATAACCGTGAAAAATGTAAATTACAATTGAAAGCATGTCTTCGATTTAATCTTTAATTTTTTAATTGTTCTTGACCGCACAGATCTAAAGATCAGGTCTTTTTACTTCCATACAGATTTTAAAAAAAAGATGTTTCTTGATTTTTACAAATAATAAAATGCGTAACAAAACGATAATTGCATGTCTCGCTTGCCAGCCAAGTGTCGAGACGCTGCCACTTTCGGCAGGCAAACTTTCTTTTTTTTTTGCATACTAACAATAATTAGCAAATTTGAAGGGTTGTTAATAAATTAAATATTTTAGTAATATTGAATGGTTTTTATTACTAGTTTTGTACTGCGATGAAGTATAATTAAATAAGAATATGAATATATAAGGCTATGCAACGTATTGCTTCTTTGCATTTTTTGTTTTGTGGTTAATTAATGCATCGTTTCTTTAAATGTCTTTTTGCTTCAATTCCGAAAAAATTTCAAATGTCTTGCTTAAACATGTTTTTTTTTCTTATATTGATCTACTCTTTTTAATTGGGTAAATAGCGTAATACATAAAAGTATCTGAGATCATTCAAGCACTTAAAATGCGTTCCTTCAGTTGTACACAATCTTTATCATAGTCACTATTGCATTAGAAGAATACTTGGGTTTCCTTGCAATTTATTCCTACCCAATGGAAATAGGCTTCTACTATTAAAGTATCCTTATCAAATAAAAGCTGCAAACTCGTTATTCTTACTTCATGTTATAAATTTGGTCCATCACACGCTTCTTTATCATGGTTTCGTTGTTCCTGTTGTGATTTGCAAGGAGATAAAAATTAGCTCTATTTTTCAGGAGTGGCATTGGCTCAGTGGTGAGCGTGCTTGTTACCGATACAACGCTGTTCTAGAGGTCGTGCGTTCGATTCCCGGTGTATGCAGATTTTTTCGAAAACTGTTTTCATCGGGAAAAGTTCCTATGTGACCCCGGCTGTTTCCGGGCGAGTTTTTCCGTGAAATTTTCCTTCAGAGTAATTCCAGGATTTTTTCCTTGCCCCTCAAGTCCTCGGGCCTGGGTAAATGCGTAATAGTGTTAAGGCTTATAGTTAGGGGTTAGCGGATCCGATGCGCTAGGCAGGGATCGTCGACCTTACCAGCGAGGAGTGGTCCCTGAAACATAGGGCTTTTCCGGGGATGCTAATTAGCCTTGATCCGATGCTTTGGCAGAGCGTGCCAGCTTAATCAGTGAGGAGTGAACGTCCTAAAATATGAAGTCCTCTCCGGGAAAAGGCTACACAGTGGTGAGAGGACCCGATGCACCGTTGGTCCAGAGAGTGTCAGCTTAACTGGCAAGATGTTTCACCGGAGATACTCGCACTGCGCCCATGGATTAGGTATAACATTAGTAATAACTGTTTGAAAATGGGTGCGGCATTTTGGAGAGACGTGAAAGGGGTATACTGAAAGTGTATCTACCAGGAGAGGAGTGGAAATGTTGACTATAGCTATATATCTGAACGCACAGCTAAAGCAAGCGACGACACGAGTTTTTGTCTTTTGCCTGTAACCGAGTATATCCTATATATATTAAACTGACTTTTGCTCCCTCTCTTTTTTTTTCCCTACTTTTAATGTGTGTTTTAAAATTCAGTATTATTTTGAAAAATAATTTCAGCTACTTTTTTAAGGATGGCAGTTCGGTTATAATCCCCAATTTATTATTTTTCTTCATAATTGTTATGAACTGTAGGACAAGCTCCGGAGGTTATTAATGAACATAAGTTGCTTTCAGATTCCTAAGGATCGAAGTTTCGGTAGCTAAGTTGGTTGATGCTTGTGCCGCCGCTCGAATTGTTTTGCTATCACGGGATTGATTCCAACTTTTTGCAGATTTTTTTTTTTTTTTTTTAATGCGGTTCATCGTTCTGGTTAAATTTCTTTTATTTATGTTGTTTTTAAGTTTACAAATAATGTTGCCAACTTTTTTTTTTGATACGTTAATATAGATATATTTTCTATACTACATCTGTTCAATAATTTAATAAGTTGATACTCCTCAGTGGCAAGGCCATTTCGCAATTTCATAACAATAAAATAAATTCCGTAAGAGGTAAGTATAATTCATACATCTTAAAACTTACAAGAAATTATGAACATCTAAGGTGAGAGTTAATAATCAATAATTAAAAGAAAAATTTGGCATGTTTCTAATATAACCCATAGCATAACGATTTTTCAAAGCATATGGATTTGTTAGTAAAAAAAAGAAACTATTACTTATCAGGGTGATGCAGAATAATAAAAATTTTTTTTTTAAATTACAGCGTTAAGAGCGGTGTTTTTTGTTATTACGTATTTTAAATGATTTTCATGGATAATTAATCATCGCATAAAATATTATTGATCGGAACAGCTTAATAATTTCCTTAAAAAAACACATACTTACACTCACTATAAATTAATTAATTAAATAACAAGTAGTTGTTACCACAAGATATAAGTTGTGAGGAACGTAAAAATTTTGCTGGTAATAATCATATTTGATGCTATTGTAATAAAAGTGAGTTTTCTTGTTCCTTCGGATTTGTTCTCTCATTTGTTAATTGCATGTTTTTACTGATTGAAATTTCAACCTGCAGTAATTGCAGTAGGTAGGCGCTCATGTGATTTTTGACATTTTACAACAAAAGACGCAAATCAAAGTGTTTAGGCAGTTTTGTATTAGTTTTATTGTGCCTTCGGATTTTTTCTTAATATATTAGATGTTTATAATTTTTTGTGAGTTTTTAAATGTATGAATTATAATTCACAAAAAAAAAATCGAAAAAATTTGATCTGACGTCTGACCATACCTACTCTATATTTATGAGGTCATTGAATCCGAATCCAAGGTCTGTTTAACTCCATCACGTCAGGATTTTTCATAACCTCAAAATTTTAACGTAAAAACAAGAAAAATCCCCAAAAAAATCGAAAAAATTTGATCTAACGTCTGACCAGACTGACTATATATTTTCGAGGTCGCTAAATCTGAATCCCAGGTTTATCAATCCTTATTACCTTTAGGTTTTACATAACCTACAAATTTTTATCCAAACACCAAAATGATCCCTTCAACTTTTAATCCCTCTATTGCTGAAAAGAAAAAAAACCGGTCACTATTTGAGTCTTTTCTCTAAAACTTATAAATCCCATAAGCTGTTATCTTACATACTATTTAACCTCAAGACCTCGCTACTCAACGATCATAAGCCGCGTATGTCAGTATTTCTGGACATTTGCACTGTATCGTCATATCGGTAGAACGTGAGAAAATAAATGTTGTTGTAATCCTGTGACCAAAAACCTTGAAACTCAGCTACTCAAAATTCTATTTGTAATAAGATACATTATCCCCAAATACGGCAAATCCATTGATCAGAAATAGCTTGATCGGTAATTTCGAACATTGGCTCTTACTTTAACTAGACATAACATCAGAAATTGAAGACTTGCGCGGCTCATGGTCATAACGTTTCAAAGTCTTGTTGTAACGGTTCTTTATAGTTATTGGTTTTGATGTTAAGTGATTTTAAAGGTTATGAGTTTGGAAAAAATATAATTCATGATATTTTGTTTTTCTGAAAATACCGACCAAATTATCAAATTTTTTGGGAGACGAGACTCAATGGGTTTCCAAGTTAAGGAGTTGTATGATTCATGAGTCAAAAGAATGAAGACAAAATAATTACTGGTTTTTTTTTATTCATAGAGAAATGAAGGACTGTAGAGATAATTATAGTTTAAAAATATATGATGAGTATAGGTATACTTCAGATCAAATTAGTTAAATTTTTTGTGTGGATTATTCTCGTTTTTAGGCCAAAATTTTAAGGTTATAAAAAATCGTTAAGTAATAGGGTTAAATGGACCTTGAGATTAAATTCAGCAACCTCGACAATACATAGTGTGAATACTTAGACGTCAGATCAAATATTTCGATTTTGTTGTGAATTATTCTCGTTTTCATGCTAAAATTTTGAGATAATGAAAAATCCTAATGTGATGGAGTTAAATAGACCTCGAATTTAGATTAAGTGACCTCAAAAAGATATAGTAGGTATGGTCAGACGTCAGATCAAATTTTTTCGATTTTTTTTGTGGAGCTATGTTATACTTAAATCTTAAGAAATTTATTTTATTGTTATGAAATTGTGAAATGGCCTTGCCACTGAGGAGTATCAACTTATTAAATTATTGAACAGATGTAGTATAGAAAATATATTTATATTAACGTATCAAAAAAAAAAGTTGGCAACATTATTTGTAAACTTAAAAACAACATAANACAGTCTTACTATTAGTTTTAGTAGTATATTCTACTTTTATTTTTGTAAAATTGATTTGACGAATGTTTCACAGTAAGCTTGGGTGCTGGCAGATTTTTTATATTTTTTGAGTAGGTGAGGCACGATAAAAATATACAAGTATTGTTCTCCTTCTATTTGGAAAGTAGGGTCTTCTTTGGTAATGCCATGATATTTTCTCCTTTGGATGAAATTCGAGTCAATATTGCTTACTACTGAATTACCAGTCGGGTTATTTTCTTATTAATTATTAATTATGAAAATAAGTACTATTTTCTTATTTTAATCGTTTAATTATTTTTCAAAATAATACTGAATTTCAAAATAATTATTAAAAGTAGGGGAAAAAGAAAAAAGAGCGGGAGCAAAAATCAGTTCAATATATATAGGATATACTCGGTTGCAGTCAAAAGACAAAAACTCGTGTCGCCGCTTGCTTTGACTGCGTTCAGATATACAGCTATAGTCAACATTTCCACTTCTCTTCTCGTAGACACACACTCGGTATACCCCTTCCACGTCTCTCCAAAATGTGCGCCTATATAATCATTTCCACGCGAATTTACTCTTCTTCTCGTAGGCGCACGCTGTTCGATACGAGTAGCAAGATGTGCACCCAGTTCGACGGCTGGCTGCGGCGGGTGCTCTGATCAGTGCCAAAAAGTCGTCTCGCCTCGCATCGTAGCATTGGCTTTAGCAATCTCTTTACTCATCTCTGGCCTGGTTCTAATTCTATTTATATGACTGAGCTGCAGTTTGAATAGCAAATTCATTGTTTTCAGCAAAGGCAAATGAAACCATGATCTTACTGTCATTTAGTGTATTTTTTAATTGTTCAATGTACATAGACCTATTTTTTTCAAAAAAAAAAAAAAAAAAAAAAAAATGAGACTTTAGTTTTGTCAATTTATTACCTTAATTATCTGAATACTTATGAATTAAAACAGTATGTGATACAATGATACATTGATCTGTTTGCTTTCACGCTTTATACTTGACTTTACGAATTTCATTTGCCATTAACAGTTTGCTTAACAATTTCTTAAAATCTCCCGTGTTAGGGCATTCTAAATAATTACTAAAAAAACTTTTTTTTGTAGAGCTCTGGAATACATTGGTTTGATCCAATCCTTGGATATTTTCTGAGTTTAAAAATCAGGCAAAAATTGTCTTGTAAATTTATACAGAAGTATTTATTAAATTGACACTCCTTTTGTTTTGACTCTAAAACTGCTTTACCAAGATTTTTGTATTTTCCCAACTTTAGAAAGATGAACTAAAAAAATTAAGTATTTAACTNTAACGAAAAAATAATTGATCAATCATTCAACACTCCTGCTTTCATGGTAAAGCAGTGTAGGTATCAAGTTTTTAAATAAACATGCGTGCGTTAGGTATTAATTATGCTGTATATTTTTCCCATACATTTTTATTTTGTTAGTTTAATGATTGAAGTATTATATTTATGGTGTAGGTCGAATGTTTTCGAGTGACATGCAGTGAATATAGTGGTGATAACTTTTGCTAATACTGTAGGATTGTGGTTTAGCATTACTGAAGAGAAGGTAAAGGAAAATAAGAGGAGGCATGTGTTTGAATTTTTATTGCTGATTTCTTTGTAGGCTTTTTTGGCTTGTGATCAAACATTTAAAATTTTTCTGTCAAATTCATTTTGGAAATAATTTGTGTATAGACTGAAGTTCAAGTTTTTAAATTCACTTATATGTGTGGAATCTAAGTTATATCCTAATTGAAATTATATTTAAAAAATGCTAAAGTGTAATAGTCAGGCACTATGATTATTAGCAAAAATGAAACATTTTGAAATAAACCAACATATTAATAGATAACTTCTGGTTTTCGAAAAAAGTCGTAAAAAATTTCAAAAGATTTGTTCTTTATCTCTGTTATGTATAAAATAAAATCTTTTTATGACATGCATAAGTTACAAAAAAAACTTTTTTATAAACTATTGTACGGTCTGTAATAAAAACAAATAGTACATATCTGTAGACTTCTTCCACTTGCTCCTTTGTCATCAAATAATACTAAGACCCTAACTTGTTTTGCTGACAGCCTTTTCAGGTCAAAAAATCATGTAGGTGCTAAAATAACACGCATCATGGATACCTATGGCGCCCATAATTTAGTATTCATATTGACAAACTCTACTTAGTTCCAATAAAAGTCATGTTCTTAAAAATGCATAGGTATATATGATGCGTGTTATTTTAGCACCTACATCATTTTTAATCCTGAAGAGGCTGTCAGCAAGACAGCGTAATATTGATTGATTTAAATAAATTATTAATGAATAATCATGCTCCAAGCTACCAAGTAAGAGTCTTAATAATATTAACGATAAATAGTATTTTTGTTAAGATTGCGTTCTTCTTTAGCATATGCCTCACACTTATTACAGCAATGTTGCTTTAAGCATGTTTCCAAGATATATCCGCAAACAAACGTAAAAACGTCTCCTTTGCTAATTTTGTTGGTATCATTTTCCTCTACATGATCAAACGTTAAATTTATAAAATTATTATAACAGTTATCATTATGCAATTTAACAGAAGGCCTGCTCAAATTACTTACACCTGAAAATTGAATTGAAATATTGTCTAATCAGTAACGCAGCTTCCACCTTCTCCTATATTTGAGTAGTTCATGAAAAATAATTTCTTCAAAGCATTTATAAAC
The DNA here is from genome assembly GCF_000648655.2 of Copidosoma floridanum. The sequence continues at coordinate 1,108,235 of NW_019379488.1, read as the reverse complement.
TGCTGAGAAACCAGATTCAATGCATTACAGTTTTAAGACCTTGCGGCTCTGAAAACAGATTCTACAGCATCCTATTTCAAATATTGTGTAAGAAGATAGAAGAAACCACTATTTTTCTACTTTTCTTATAAACCTTCGATCGAACGAATAGTGACTATCTAGCTATTTAAGCAGTCTGACCTTTTCTTTACATCTTTTAACGTTTCATTGCTTTCCTTGAATATTTTTAAATAAGGAATGAAATTTATCATGTTATTTAAAAATGTGGTGTAGAATTGTGATCCTGTAACAGCTTTCTTGTATTTTTTGCTACTTGTAACGAATAAAGAGTTACACAGATCAAACAAGTTATCAAAATCGGGAATGAAATTTGACATAATTATGGCATCTTTTTAAAAAAAATTTAATGTTTCAAGCAACTCTACGAATGACGCCACAGTCTTACTATTAGTTTTAGTAGTATATTCTACTTTTATTTTTGTAAAATTGATTTGACGAATGTTTCACAGTAAGCTTGGGTGCTGGCAGATTTTTTATATTTTTTGAGTAGGTGAGGCACGATAAAAATATACAAGTATTGTTCTCCTTCTATTTGGAAAGTAGGGTCTTCTTTGGTAATGCCATGATATTTTCTCCTTTGGATGAAATTCGAGTCAATATTGCTTACTACTGAATTACCAGTCGGGTTATTTTCTTATTAATTATTAATTATGAAAATAAGTACTATTTTCTTATTTTAATCGTTTTCCATGTATTGGATTTTCAAATGTTGCACGCAGTTCTAATTTCAAGCTTTGTGCTTAATAGTACCGCCTACTGCTCACTAAGTGGCGACTGATAGTTTCTGAGAAACATCGCAAGTAATAAAGTAGCTTTCAGTGTATTAGAACGGCTGCTTGACGACTCAAAATCATCCACCCGGATCACCGGATCTGAAGCCAACGCTAGGTCTTTGCCCGCTTGACGAGACCTACGCTACGGCAGTGGCTAGAGCACTACTCATTTGCAATCAATATTATCGTATCATACTACTCAAAACCTCAGTGTGTTGATTTTTTTCACCAACTGTTGCCAACCATTGTCTATACTTTTTAGTTCTATTATCCAACGACTGAGAGAATCAGACAACTAAGACACTAGTGACTGGCTCTTCTCGAATGTTGCAAATCATCACCCAACCACTCAGCAGTGGCACCAGCTCTAGCGGTTGCATCGGAATCCAGCAGAAGCACTATCTCACTACGCTTAGAGTCCCTTGTACCAAGTACTAATCACTACTCGATCTTAACATCTACATTTGACACCCTCGAAGGCAACTTATGATACCTCCAAATCCCTTTCGCTATTCAAAGCCGTCCACCCCAACTGGCTGGTTTTGAGAATGTAGCGCTTGACATGGGACCTTCTCCAAAGAACTCCCTACTGCTGCAGGGAGGTATCCATGAGCCACAGAGTCCATCATCACCACCGACTAACATACGTCTGACCCGCAACCAACAACACTCCTTCTAGATGGGGAGAAACACCTGTGGCACTTGACACACCCAATCTACAGAACTCAACATAAAGCACAAAACAGAAATGTACTTGACGGACCAGCCAACTATGTAACTCGTGAGCACCGGTTACTCAGCAGATTTTTGAGTCTTGCAACGAGCCTCTGAAGAAGATGGGAGCCTATATCAGCCTCTGTCGTAACCATCGGCAACAATGCCACTGAAGTCTCTCGGGCCCAACTACGATTGGAAAGCAACATCTTTTATTAAAAAAGCAGAGTCAACAGATGGCACTGCCATCTTCCAAAAATATTCAGACGGCTTAATCCGCTTAGCCCATCAACAGCAACACCACCTGGCCAATCAGCATAGTCCAGCTAACTTGTCAGGCACTACGGTTCACAGACCGAACTACCTCAAAACTACACTGCCACCGCCCAATCTTACCTGTACAGAGGAGACTGATCGCCATTTATGCTCTAACACCCACTTTATCATACTGGAATCAGTATTTTGCATCACGCTGATACTCTTCTTCGGGACTCACGTTCGAACTTCGCGTCGGACGTTACATCACCCAAGCTTACTCGCACAAAGGAGACTGGTCGTCATTCCAAACCATCGGAGAAAAACATGAAGCATAATTAGAAAATTATTATAATGAAAAGGTGATAATTAAATTAAGAAGTTTAGTTTTAATTGCTTTTCATATATATTTATTTATTTCGAAGGAATACGTAACAGCTGTTTCGGTACACTATACCTTATTCAGACGAATAGCGCACAGCTACTCAGTGTTGCTAAAACTTTATTTTAACAATCAAACCTTTTGACTATCGTCAGTGATACCATTATTAAGGCAAACATACGTCCACTCGAGTATTAATATAAATAATACATAGGGCGTCGCAGATAAATACTATCAAGTAAATAGAACAGATGATAACTACCGAGCAGTGTGAGAAAATTAAATGTGCGTCTTTCGAAACAGCTTTAAATAAATTCAATAAAAGTGAATCATTCAAATCAATTAATTTTAATAAATTACTACTGTATCTAAATTTATTAATTTCGATAGTTTCTAAGAGATCTATTTTTTTACCTTCATCATAAACATGAAGTACTTCGAAATTTGGATTAAAATTATGCACATATTTAATTATATGCTTTACACTGTTTATTTATACGAAACATAAACTTAAGAAATAGTTATTTACGTAACAAGTGCGGAAAAGACGATTTCCCGCACGAGTAGTGATTGACTCACACGAGTGCCGGAGTTGACGGGAACGAGTACCAGTTGAGCACACGAGTGTGATCGCAAGGTACGAGTTACCGTCACCGGCCACGAGTGTGAGTCTATCACACGAGTGCGGGAAATCGTCCCGCACGAGTTGCGTACAAGTTTTTTCGCAATGTGTGAGGAAAATAGGTACAAAATAGGTTTGAATTTTGATTTCCAGAGTGTAGCAAAATTTTTTTCGGTATGTGGCAAAACCTTTTCCACACACCTTTTCCGCACACTGTGCGGTAAAAACCTTTGCCGCACACTTTTTCCACACACTGTGCGATAAAAACCTTTGCCACACACCTTTGTCGCACACTATGTGGGAAAATCGATTTTCCACACTAATACCAGAGCGAAAAACATCCATTTTCCGCACACTATTGCGAAATAGTAGTTTTCCTACGAGTTTAAAAAGTCTTTGTTTGCGAACCGAGAGGTTTGCGGCCCGAGCCGAAGGCGAGGTTCGTAACGAGGTTCGTAAAAGAGACTTTTCGAACGAGTATCGGAAAACTGCTTTTTTGCCCGAGGAAGTACCAGCCTCCCAAAACCACCCGAGGGCGGAAAAAGACTTTTGTGATAGCTTTATTGTAACGGATTTTTTCAATTAAATTATTTGCAGTGCTTGGGACATATTTATTGTTATTGGTCAGTTGCTCAATAATACTAAATTCTTTGTCGTATTTTGTGTGTGAAAAAGGAACGTTTAAAAATCCATGGATGTAACATTGAAAGGTCGCTATTTTTTGAGAGGATAGATGAAGGGAAGACTTATGAGTTATAGTGACTGTGTGAGATGGTTTACGATATATACCAAATTCGAACAGCTTATTGACATTTTAGACAAGTTGATACTTTTTTTTGATTCTAATTACTTAAATATAAATACATGTATGTGTGTGACTACGTGTCAGTGTCCATGATAGTTAGTAAGATTTCAGTTAGATTGTACATTAAAGGTATAAGGGGCAGTGGGGGGTCAAGATAACTTCTGCAAGGTGCAGTTGTGGTATTAAAAAGGCCAGTGTAAGACTGGAGAATTGCATAGAAAGCTGTAAGGGGCCCTCGAAGATTTGAAAAAAAGGAACCTTAACTAAACTACGGGAGAAAATGACAGAATTTTACCTTATTTTGGGAGGTGGTGCATAGTGTGTCTTTGTACGTTTTTTTTGCTCAAAATAGGTAGCTTCTGTCAAAAGAATATTATTGTACTGACTCTTTTTTAAAATAGAAGCTTATTTTAGGAATAACGACAAGAAAATATTTTTAGGAACTAAAAATGAAGCCTTAATGAACATTTACTACAGTTAATGAAATATAACAGCTGAAAGCCAATATAACCTAAAAAAATATCTAGAATTTAATTTTTTTAGTTTCTGTGCCAAGCAACATATAAATTGGGAATTAAGACCTTCAAACGTAAAACGAAGTCGTGCTCATTCTTTTTTGAACATACGAATTATGAGTTCTAGAGTACAAAAAATTCTACAAAATAAGTAAATAAACATTTTTAAGGTTAGAAAACTAAAAAATAAGAAATTCCTTAATTTTTTATTCAACGTCAGAGTTTAAAATGTAATAGAAAATAAGTAGGTCTCTTATGATACTTTCGAATTCGTATTTATTCATTATGATTATTAACATTTTACTCAACATTTTTGAGTCAATGCTTGCAGACATAACCCTAAAAAATGGTGACCATGAAACAAAAGTCGTCATTTATAATAATATGATCTGATAATCAAACTAACAGAAACTGCAGTCAGAAAGCATTAACACTAAAGAGCTGACATAACCTTAAAAAAGATTAAAACATTTAATTTTTTTGGTGTCTGTCCTGAAAATCATGTAGCCTTATCCAATAAGCTTTTGATCAAACAATTATGTCGTAATTACTTTTTTTTAAACACAGTTATCCATAGCAAAATAGAAAAAACTAAAAAAAGATCTGAAGTAATTGTGATGAGGTTAGAAAGTTTAGGATAAAACAAACGTTTAAAAAATCTTTAATATAATAAATGAAATAGTTAGAGTCATAGCGTGTTTTAAACAATTATTATTTAATCATCAGTAATTTTTTATCACCATATAATTTTGAGGCTACAACTGTAGACATAGCCTTGAAAATAGCGTTTTATGCTGCTTTGGTCGTATTGATCTCGTTACATATTAAAATAACGAGTAACTTACTTAACGTTAAAACTGTAAAGCCAAGATGTTTTGGAAAAAATTGACTTTTTAATCATGAATGGCTTAGCCTAATGTAATGTAGAAAATCGTGATTAACTTCTTTTTCTACGCGTTACGATTGCAAGCCTTATATGTTTCGTCTAAGACTTTGAATTACTACTTTTTTTTCAAACTCTCTACCACTTTTTTTACTTAATAACGTGCTTGTAATGCAAAGTCATCGTAAAAATTGACATGAATTTATGGGACATTTATGAAGTGAATACATAACCTTGTATATTGATGGGTAACGGTCACTTTTTCATGATTTAAGCTATTTTTTGTTCATTCAGTTCAAAAGAGAGAGCTATTTTTATCTCTTTATTATAGAATTAACTTAGATGATGATGAGTACTCACAAAAGTTTTAAAAGTTTATTGCTGATTACGAATCCAAACTTAGTTTTTTAGGAAGTTATTGATCGTTTTGCATGTCGAGAAATATTAAAAAAATAATTTTTACGAATACTTTCCATACTTAAATATATATCCATACTCTTTTGTAGTTTAAAATATCACTAATTTTTCCTAACCTCATAAAACTTTGAAGTAAAGCAGTTTTATACAGTTTTTAATCGTTTTACTTGTCAAAAAATTTTTAAATAAATATACTATCATCAATATTCAATGGACTAAAAAAAAAATTTTTTTTGAATGCGCTTATCACTGATGTTTCCTGACCTCAAAAAACTTAAAATAAAGCAACTATGCTTGATTTTAGATTGTATTACATGTAAAACCATTCAGGATAGTTTGCAATGTACTTTATTTTTATTACTGAATTATAACACGCACGTTTTTCATATCGGTAACACTGCTGCTTATCACTAACCGTCAAACACACTTGAATAATAAAATCTTACTTAGCTTCTAAACATTTTCGACCGGTCCATTAGCAATAATCTGATCCATAATCCTATCCTGTACGGGTAGGTGTTTTGAAACTTTTTTTACAGTACTGACAATGTCAAATGCAACATACTGTTTTTTTTTTTTAGAAAAATCAGCAGAAGCGTTCGAAAGTTATTAATGATTTTCTTTAAAATTTTACTCCGAAAAGTCGTATAAATTTTTTCTATTTTAATTTTTTCATGAATGTAGAACAGGGCATACCAATATACATAAATGAAATTTATAAAGAAATATTTTTTTTTACTATTAACCATTCACCGAATTGATACCACAATAACCTTTCTTTTGTTTTTCAAATAAACATGGATCAGTACATTGGATTTTTCTTCAAACGTTACGGATGATAAAATGGTCAAAAATGTTTTGAAGCTGAGTAAAATAAAATTTTTTATAATATAAGACGTCTTATGTTGTTTTATTTTCTTATTTCTTTGTATTATGTTGGTTAATAATTAAAATAACATCCAATGGTGGTACTGTCAAATTTTGTATTTATCAAAAAACAAAACGATGTTTCGGCCGTTTGTACAATGTCTTGGCCCTCATCAGGTACAAAAATCTATGAGTAATAAAAAAAATCCTTTACAATACCAATTTTGGTAAATACAATAAACGCAATTAAGTAAAGTGTATAATATACCTCTGACTCTTACGAAGGGGATGTAAAATCGTAATGTAGTCAGAGTTTCAAGTTTCGTTGCTTTTATACCCTGCACATACACAAATGACACAGTATAAGCACATAATACAATTAAATAATAATCGCAAGCAGTTCCAAGTGAGGCACACGTAAACAGATCATGTTTTCCTAATACCATAAATGAAAGGGGCCCTTAAATCATGTACATCAAGTTAGCCTCCTTTCTTAATTGACTTATTGAGAGACTCGTAACAATTTTTCAATTTTTCTGTATCTTGTTGTCTATTAATATTATTATTGAAATAATGTATATTTATCATTTCAGAAAAAAGCGCTTTTTTAAATTTTGTTCTATGTCCAAAATTATTATTTTATCAAAATTAAAGTTGTGTGTAAATTCAATGATATGTTGTAATAGAACAGATGCATCCTTTTTTTTCTATGTCTCTTTTATGTTCTGCCATTCTTAATTTTACAGCTCTCGATGTCTGACCGACATAACAGCAGTTGCAATTTGCACATGGTATGTGGTAAACGACATTATTTTTATCAAGTGGCTCGGTTACATCTTTTCCAAGTGAAAAGATCGAGTTATATTTATTGTTTAAACTGTATACAAGACCAATGTGAAGCTTCATACAATAATATTTAATAGGACCGTGCAAGTGGGGAATATACGGTAATGATAAGATAAGTTTATAATTATTATTGTTTCTATTGCGATTGTCAATCATATTAATGTTTTTTAAGGTATTTATTCTTTTGTTTAGAAATTCATCAATAATTTTTTGAGGATAGTTGTTAGCTAGTAAAAATTTATTGCTAAATTTCAAATTATTGTTATGAAATTGAGTGTCTGCTAATTTAATGGAAAAGTCTACTAATGTGTAAATAATACTTATTTTATGTTGTATTAAATGGTGAGAGAGAAATTTCAAGTATTGGCCTAAATGTGTGGATTTTGGTACCAATTAGTTAGTACTGTGTTATTTTGTTGAATGATAATTTTTAAATATAAGAAACTAATGCTGTTGTTGTTGTTGTTGCATGTCTCAACAGTGAATTGTAATTCCAGACAATAACTATTTAAAATGTTTTTAGAACAGTTAAAATATTTAGTAGGCACTCATATAAGGATATCATCCACTTACCGTACATACAGTAAAACATCAAAACATAACTTCTCTAAGCATGAAATTTCAAGCAAACGCATTACAAGATCACACAACACTGGACTATAGGGAGTGCCCATTAGAGAGCCAAAAACTTGTTTATCAAATTTGTTGTTGAAATAGAAAAAGTTGAATTCAATATTAAAGATACACCTGTGCAAAATTCATTGAGAGAAACATTGATTTTATCATTCAAGGTTTTTTTTCTGATTTTTTGATTAAGAATATTCCGCTGGCGAAATCACACGTAAAAAATAGTTATGAGTTGAAAAATAAATTAAAAGA
>NW_019379488.1:1064136-1097833 GCF_000648655.2 Copidosoma floridanum | reverse complement strand
TGCATACAAGACCAATGTGTAAAGTCTAATTCAGCTAAAAGACTTTTGGTAAAATGAAGATTTATATAAATAAAATACTACACAATTTATGTCATCACGCATGCTTGTGAAATTTGAGAAAAAAATTTTTGACATTTAAAATTGTTAGCATAACCTTCGAATATTTTTTGGAGTTAACTTAATAACTTTAAGATTTGATACTTTTTTAAATATTAATAACTCTTCAGAAAAATAAAATATCTTATAAATATAAGACTTCCAATGACAGTTGGTTAATAATTAAAATAAAAACCAATGGTGGTACTGTCAAATTTCGTATTTATTAAAAAACAAAACGACGTTCCGGCCGTTTGGACAATGTCCCGGCCCTCATCAGGTACAAAAATGTATGAGTAATAAAAATTCTTTACAATACAAATTTTGATAAGTACAATAAACGCAAATTAAGTTAAGTGTATAATATACCTCTGACTCTTACGAAGGGTATGTAAAATCGTAATGTAGTCAGAGTTTCAAGTTTTGTTGCTTTTATACCCTGCACATATGCAAATGACACAATATACGCACACAATACAATCAAATAAGAATCGCAAGCAGTTCCTTGTGAGAGATACGTAAACAAATCACGTTTTCCTAATACCATAAATGAAAGGGGCCCTCAAATCATGTACATCGAGTAAGCCTCCTTTCTTAATTGACTTAATGAGAGACTTGTAACAATTTTTCAATTTTTCTGTATCTTGTTGTCTATTAATATTATTATTGAAATAATGTATATTAACATTTCGAAAAACAGGCGCTTTTTATAATTTCGTTCCGTGTCTAAAATTTTTATTTTATCAAAATTGAAGTTGTGTGTAAATTCAATGCTATGTTGTGATAATACAGATGTATCCTTTTTTTCTCTATGTCTCTTTTATGTTCTGCCATTCTTAATTTTACAGCTCTCGATGTTTGACCGACAAAACTGCAGTTTCATTTATGGTATTAGGAAAACATGATCTGCTTACGTGTGTCCCACAAGGAACTGCTTGCGATTCTTATTTGATTGTATTATGTGCGTATACTGTGTCGTTTGTGTGTGTGCAGGGTATAAAAGCAACGAAACTTGAAACTCTGACTGCATAATGATTTCACAACCCTTTTGTAAGAGTCAGAGGTGCATTATACACCTAACTTAATTAGCGTTTTATATATTTACCAAAATTTGTACTGTAAAAAATTTTTTACTTCTCATAGATTTTCGTACCTAAAGAGGACCGGGCTATTATCCAAACGGCTGAAAGGTCGTTTTGTTTTTTGATAAATACAAAATTTGACAGTACCACTATTGAACGTTAATTTAGTTAATACATTTTTTCATTTAAGAGTGTTTGAAGATTAGTGATGAACAGTAATCACAATGTTTATACGTTAATTTTTTGGTCAAACAATAGATTTGAATGATTCTTGTAATTGATGCCTACGCTTAAAAGAATGAGATTAAATGATGGAAGATGATAGCATTAGACGTAAAGGTAGGTGTCGTCCAAAAAGTAGAAAAATATCCGAAGGAGTAGGAAGAAATCAAATTCATGTCGATGATGCTAGTCGTAGTACACTTAGGCGTTGAGCCCTTGAATTACTCGAAAGTAATAAAATAAATGTTGATTTCTTGAGGGAAGCTTTAAGAATCGCCGAACATATTGAATCCATTAATACATCAAGCGATTGGGAAGACGAGAAAAGAAGGAGAAAACAATGGTATAGGTACAAAAAGTATTTTTTTTTATCACACTAAATAATATTCAAATTTATAAAAAAAAGAGCAAAAAATGCTGGAGCCTTCGGGTTAATCATTAGAACATTTATATAACATTCATTCAAATTAGCGGTCTTTTTTTTCACAGAACATCACTTGTATTTACCGCATTTCTGCTATAATTTTATAGTACTTTGATAATAATATGAATTTTTTTTTTTTACAATACTGCAGACCTGTGTGTAAAACATGTGATGGTCCTTTTGCGTCACGTCGATTTAAATGGCTATTATTATACCACCGATTCAATTTTAAATAAGGCTTTTCTTTTGGTGGAGGGCACCAGACTTATTAAACAGAACGTTGCAATAAATGTGTAAGAAATATTTATTTTTTATAATTGTTTATTTTATTTATTCAAATGATACAATAAAAAAAAACTATTAGATAAACAAGAAATATATATGTTTGGTAAAACACTTTATTTGATATTGTACAAGCGGGTTGATTACAGCGTGAGAGGCGTCGTGAGTGTGAGCGGGACAAGCGTCTGGTCGTCTCGGAGAGCAGTGCTCAAGTGCCCGAACGCAGAGGCGGCTCCCGGCAAGGCGGAAGCCCGTGAGCATGTTGGAAGTGCACGCAGCGCCTCGCTCGGCTGTCGCGCTCGGGCGCGAAACCAAACAATCCGCCTGCCTCGATCCTGGATCGAAGAACTACGTGCCGCCCGCCAAACCGGGGTCGGTCAGGGAGTCTTCTGGAGGCGGCGGAGCCGCGGGAGGCGCTGACACAGGCAGCAAGACCATCTTGGTGATGGATCGCTTGTACACGCCAGTCGCCGTCTTGAGGGTAGCAGCGCGGACAAAGCCGTCGGCTCCCGGGTGGACGCTGATGACACGGCCGATCGGCCATCGGCCGCTGGACTGCAGAAGTGTAGCGTCGAGGAGGACGACCACATCGCCGACGATGAAGTTCCGGCGAGGAGTAGTCCATTTTGACCGCTGTTGGAGTGTGTTGAGGTATTCTCGGCTCCAGCGGGACCAAAACTGGGCGCGGACCCCCCGAACGAGCTCCCAGTGGGCGAGCGCATCCAAGCTCTCCGCAGGGGGGCCGGGCAGAACGATGGAGTTGAGAGGGCCACCGACAAGGAAGTGCCCTGGGGTGAGAATATCGAGGTCTCCAGTGTCTCCAGATAGCGGTGTCAGTGGTCGGCTATTTAAGACCATCTCGATGCCAACGAGCACCGTGGAAAATTCCTCGTAGGTGAGATGGCGTGACCCCATGACGCGCTGGAGGTGACTTTTGGTTGACTTGACGGCGGCCTCCCACAAGCCACCGAAGTGAGGAGCACCCGGTGGAATGAACTTCCAAGCAATTCCTTGATCGGCGAGAGAGCCCGCGACCAATCCCCAGTCCAGCTCGGCTGTCAGCAAGGCATCGCGCAGCTCAACATCAGCGCGGCGGAAGCAAGTCGCGTTGTCGCTCCATATCTCACCGGGCCGACCGCGGCGTCCAGCGAATCGGTGGAGGGCGCCCAAGAAGGACGCAGCCGAGAGATCGCCGACCAGCTCCAGGTGCAGGGCCTTGGTGGCGAGGCACACAAAAACGGCGATGTAGCCTTTCGTGGTCCGGACTCCTCGTCCTCTGGCGGAGAGTACATGGAAAGGGCCGGCGTAGTCTACTCCGGTGCAGGCAAAGGCACGAGAAGGGGAGACTCGAGACGACGGCAGTGGGGCCATGAGTTGAGTCGCCGGTCGCGCTCGCAGCCGGATGCAGACGACGCACCTGCGGAGGTGAGCCTTGATCCGCCGGGGCCCACCGAGGAGCCAAGCGCGCTTACAGACGTAGGCACTGGTGACACGGTATCCACCGTGCAGCGCCCGAGAGTGCGCCCAGGCGATGACCATGGAAGCGAGGGAAGAGGCGCCGCTGAGAATTGGCGGGTGCCGCTCCTCGTAGGTCAGCGGTGAATGCTCTAGCCGCCCGCCGACGCGCAGAATCCCGTCGTCATCGAGGAAGGCTGCTAACGGTACCAAGGGGTTCGTCTTCCGCAGACGTTCGCCCCGTCGAAGACACTGGAGGTCGTCCGAAAATGATCTCTCCTGGCTGAGGCGTACACATGCGAGAAAAGCGTCGTGGAGTTCGGTCGGCGTAAGAGGTGAAGCGACCGAAAGCACGGGGCCCCTGCCCAAGCGGCTCCGGACGAATCGACGAATGCGTACGAGGAAGCTTAGTAGCATGCGTAAGTTGGAGAATTGCTCGAGGTAGCTGGCGTCGAGCTGCTGCACTACGCAGCAGATGGATGAATGCTGGTTCGGTGCGGGGAGCGGGTCTAGGGGCCACGAGTCGACGTCCTCGGCGAGCCAAGTGGGGCCCTCCCACCAAGTGCGCTGCGAGCGAAGGCCGGTCATGTCGGCACCTCTGGTCGCGAGGTCGGCTGGATTTGACTGGGTCGGCACGTATCGCCAGACACTCGAAGGCAGCATTTCCTGGATTTGGGCGACATAGTTGTCGATCAGCACGTTGTTGGTTGGCCTGTCGGAACGCAGCCAGTGCAGAACGATCTGTGAGTCGCACCATGCGTGACAGCGGTCGACAGGTACGCGTAGCTCGTCGGCAGCGGTCCGCAGGAGCTTGGCGGCAATCAGTGCGGCGCGGAGCTCGAGGCGCGGAATCGTCATGCGCGCGGATGTCTCTGGCGCCGGCTTGAGCGAGCGAATCGGCGAGAGCTTCGTCCGAGCCAGAAGAATGTGGCAGAGCGCCGGCCCAGCCCCGGGCGCGAGGCGAGAGTAGATGACGGCTGCCATCGCGCGGCGACTGGCGTCCGAAAAGCCGTGCAGGTGAAGCTCGGAAGAAGGCCCAACTCCGATCCAGCGCGGTAAGGTGAAGGTGGAGATGGCCTGGAGCTCGGCGGTAAATTCCGCCCATCGGCGAGTCATTGAGATCGGCGCAGGCTCGTCCCAGCCCAGTCTGGCGCGCCAGAGATCCTGGAGCAAGAGCTTGGCATTCAACACGATCGGCGCGAGCCAGCCGCATGGGTCGAACAGACCCGCGAGCGCCGCGAGCATCGTCCGCTTTGTGCTCTGCGGCTGGAGTGGTGGAGGCGTCAACTGAAAGCAGTCCGACGGTGGATCCCACTTGACCCCGAGCTCGCTGACGAGGCCTTCAGCGCTGAGCTGCTCCCAGGTCGGACGTAAGCGGACGTCGTCAGGCAGATCGTCGAGCAGCTCGCGGACATTGGCCACCCACTTCCGCAGGGGAAAGCCGCCGGCCTTCATGAGCCCGCTCAGCTGGTCGCGGAGGCGCCGAGCCGCGGTGACGTCGTCGGCCCCGGAGAGAAAGTCGTCGGCGTAGCGGTCACACAGGGCGGCTGACACAGCTTCGGGCCAGTTGTGGCCTTCGTCCTGGCATAGCTGTTGGAGGGTACGCAGCGACAGGTAAGGCGAGCACGATTCGCCGTAAGTCACAGTGAGCAGCTGGTAGTGGGTTGGAGGCTGGCTGGGATCGGCAGCCCAGACGATCCGCTGCAGGTCGACGTCACGGTAGTCGATCCAAATCTGCCGGAACATCATGCGGATGTCGCTGCAGAAGGCGATGCGGTGCCGCCGCCAGCGCATGAGCACCGATGGGAGCGCGGCTTGGAGTCTGGGTCCAGCGTGGAGGACGTCATTCAAGCTGTGGCCACTGGAAGTCGGGTTGGACGCGTTGAAGACTACTCGGAGCTTGCGCCCGCGATCAGCATGCTGCCAGATGCCATGATGATGGATGTAGTTGACGGGCCCAGCTGTAGCTGCAAGCTCAGCGCTGGTGAGCGGGCGCATGTGGCCCATCGCGAGATAGTCAGCCATGAATCGACTATACTCCACAGCCATATCGGGGCTTCGCCGAAGCCGGCGTTGCAGGGCTGCCAAGGAGGCCTTGGCGCTCTGAAGACTGTCGCCAAGAAGAAGCGAACCGCTGCCCTTCAGCGGGAGGCGCACGATGTACCGTCCGTCCGCGGCGCGTCGGTGGTCTGCGAAAGCACGCTCGCACTCGATGTCCTCATCTGAGCGGCGGTGAGCCTGAGGAAGATCCTCCATCTCCCAGAACCGCTGTAGCAGAGCGGTTAGCTCGTTGTGCCAAGGCGGAGCCACGTCGGATTGGGCGGCTGCACAGACGGCTGACGTACCTGGAGCGAGCCCGACGGCACGGCCTGCCAATACCCAGCCGAAGACTGTGCGCTGCCCGACGATTTCTCCTCGTTGAGTGTAGCCGGGTCATAGCAGCAAGTGGTAGTAGTCGGCGCCGATGAGGAGGTCAACGCGTTGTGGCGTGCCAAACGAAGGATCGGCGAGGCCCTCGCAGTCAGCCCACTGCCGGATTGCCTCCGGGTGCAGCGGGGTGGAGGGGGATACCAGGCCGAGCCTGGGCAAACACAGCGCTGTCAGCGCGACCGGTGGTGCGGGCCCTGGAAGCTCGAGGCGGAGATGGGCCCGGACTCTGGACCGGACGGCGGACTCGCCACCGACGCCGGAGATGCTGGCTTCGATGGTTTCTAGTCGTGCGCCGACCAGGCGCGCGAGAGTCGCAGAGATGACGGTGACCTCGGAGCACGCATCGATCAGCGCTCGGGCCGGAACTCGACGACCAGGAGGACCACTCAGATGGACGAGGGCGGTCGGAAGCACGGCTAGTCACGCTTGAGGTGACGCGTCAGTCGAGTGCTCTCCCGATGAAGAGGTGGGCGGGTCCGTGCGGGGCTGCTTTGATGATGTAGAGCCGTCGGGCTGCCCCGAGCGGCGGCGACGGGCACCGTCGTGCAGTGAGCTGTGATGCTGCTCTCGGCAATATTGGCAAGCCGATCGGAAGGGGCAGTACTTCACAGCGTGCCAGGGTCGGAGGCAATTGAAGCACAGCCGTGCCTGGTAGACGAGCTTCCTCCGTGCGCGTACATCAAGCCCCTGGAACTGTGCACAACGCCCGGGATAATGGCCCTCGTGGCACGCCGGGCACGATGGCGTATCGTTGCTCGTGGCGAGGGCGTGGTAATTGCGTCCTGATGTCGAGGAGTTTGAGCGTGAGGCTATCCCGCTGAAGGGACGTGCGAGCTGCGAGGCTTCGACAGAGCTGGCGGCGCGGCAACGGCGCCGAAGAAAGTTGGTCAAGGTGGCGAATGTGGCGACGTCAACCTCGGAGCCAGAAACGGTACTCTCCAACCGTTGGAGCTCCTCCTCCCATGCACGCCTCGTCGCTGGATCCATGCCAGTCATTCCACACGAGACAAACCAATCGTCCCAGCCGGCTACGGGACGACATAAGGCGCGAAGCTGGTCGCGATGTTTTTCCAGGGTGTCCAAGAGGCTCTGCAACCCGCGGGCGGACTCGTCTCTGGGTGGCTTGATGTTCCGCAGGGCTGTGACATGGTCGTGGACGAGAAGGCGGCTGTGCTCGTAGCGCGCTTCAAGCAGAGCCCATGCCGTAGAGTAATTGGCCTCGGCTACCTGGACCGTATCGAGGGCCGTCTTAGCGTCTCCCTGAGCGAGCGACTTCAAATAGAACAGGCGCTCGACGTTGGTGAGTTGGCAGTCCTCGTGGATCAGCGCTCGGAAGAGATCACGGAAGCTCTCCCAGTCTTCTCGTCTCCCGGAGAAGTTCGGAATGCTGATTCTCGGCAAGCGAGGCCCACGGCCCGAAGCCGGGTTCCCTGGGCCCGGGAATGGCCCGGGAGGGACAGGTGCCGGCGCCAGGGAGTCTCTCGCGTCGAAGAGGCAAGACCGTGCGTCGAGGTAGTGCGCTTCCACGTCAGTGTACAGCTGGACCACCCGAGACGCCTTTTCCGGTGGCGGAGCTTCGATGAGCTTGAGATGGTTGGCTTGAAAATCGCCCCAATATCCGCCGAGCAACTCCAACCTCGCTTCTACCATGCCCGAGCTCCAGCGGGCTGGCTCCATCTCATGAATGGTGCGGGCCAGGCGGCCAACAACCTCGGCGAGAGCCGTCTGAGCACCGAACAGCGCGGTCCAGCCTTCGTCCATTCTGAAACATTAGTATTCGACGCTTGAGCGGAATATGCCACCGAGCCACAGCTGGCGGTGTTAGGGGGGTCGACAATTCGAGTCGAATCGGCAGGCGACGCGCTTGAGCGGACAAGATGGCCGCCACGGCCGACAAGGAGGCCGTCGGCGGATCATTGCAACAATGGCGGCTTGATGAAGCCGGGCCACGTCTATACCACTCGTTAACTTTGGCCGTCAGCGACACAGCCTGCTTGCCGCCGTGGCTGGGCCAAATGACTGGACCGCGAGCTCTGTCAGCCGCGGCAGTCCCTCACAACATTTCACGCGTGCAGGGCGACACGGCTTCAACATTGCCGTGGCCGAACGACTGGTGCCGGGCCGCGGGCACTATGGCGACCGCGGCGGCCATGTTCGCGCTTTGTTTGTCACTTATACTTACATTGCTTCAAATAATGTGGAACCACCGGCTGTCCTCTGGGCTGCTGGTCGCTGGTTATCTCCGCGGAATCCGGCTCTCAAAGGACCCATGTTTGGTAAAACACTTTATTTGATATTGTACAAGCGGGTTGATTACAGCGTGAGAGGCGTCGTGAGTGTGAGCGGGACAAGCGTCTGGTCGTCTCGGAGAGCAGTGCTCAAGTGCCCGAACGCAGAGGTGGCTCCCGGCAAAGCGGAAGCCCGTGAGCATGTCGGAAGTGCACGCAGCGCCTCGCTCGGCTGTCGCGCTCGGGCGCGAAACCAAACTATATATATATGTGTGTGTGTGTAGTTCGGTGACATTAAATAAAAACTTAACGTCTTTGCATTTATTAAAATTTTGATACGCATACATGGAAATAAAACAGAGACGTCAAGTAATGTTAACAGCGTTTCTTAATGGATTCCGAAAGTCCTTGAATAATGCAACTCTTGACTAGTTTATTACGACTAAGGGTGATGTTGGACTTCTTTTTCTAGGCCTGCTAGATTACTGTGAGTCTTTGTCGTCCTCTCTCTTTCCTTATTCTTCTTGAATCTTTTTTCCTTTTTCTGTTATGCACCCGCACGTCTCTGTAACCCTTTGCTTCCTTTCGCCCTTATCTCTGTGTGTGCTTCCAATATATTGACTTCATAATTGATGAAGAAAACATGTACCTGTTATAATTTGGTCCAAGTTTATTAAATTTTTTAAATAAATGTTTTGAAAATTTATTGTACTTGGATCAGAGAATTACATTGAAATCATCGACAAAAAATAACTCAGATTAGATCTCTTGAATTATCCATACCATTAAATATCCGTAAATGTTATCATTCCATTAGATTAATACAATTATATGCTGAGTTTTATGGGAATGTATGTACAAAGTTAAAAAATTTTATTTAACTTCTTCAGTTTAATGTAAGCTAATGCTAAAAATGTGCCGTAAAATTTATTGTTCTTCTTACTGCCATGCAACATTGCTAGGATATTTAAAATGACTATTACTTATTCGAATTTACTTATTTGTATTTCATACCTTTCGTTACTTGGATTAAAACAATACTCTTGAGACTGTGTTACATTGTTACATTTATACATTTATACATTTATACTTCACAGGAGATTAATCTTTTATAATCCATTCAAAGGTTGTTATCTGCAGGGACTAAATGAACACTTATCTAATCTAATACTACTTAAACTAAATCTTCTCGAACATTCGCATAAGAGTTTATACATATACAGTGCTTTGCGTAGCACAGTCAGTCCAAGAAAGCGCCGCTGCTAAGCTGAACGCTTCACTCAGTCAGCAAATGTACATACCAATTGATTACAAATAAATGCCACTTCTGATTTGAACTTTCAAATCTTGTTTATCCTTTTGTAAAATTTGCTTTCGACGTGGTTTGGACTTAGCTCGCAATGAAAGCAGCCCTTCCACGAACAAACTGAAGCAAACACAGTTTTTAAACGAAAAAAAACTAGAGTAGTATGTACAAAGTCAACTAAGTACATGAATCCAACATGAATCCAACAAAGTAAGAACACCATAAGTCGTATTCTATTCGCATGTTTTTTTTTACTATGCACGATTTTTTGACACTCACAATATTAAGGTGGTAAGCTCCTTGATAATTAAAAATGGAGCTTTTTCTTTCATGAAGACAAAATAAAAATGTAAATTCCTAGATTCAGGGTATCCTTTAGTGCTAAAACTCTAGTGAACGTATTAATTTGGTAAACTAAATTGGCGTGAGTTCAAGTTTCAGTTCATTCAATAAGTAGGAAAAACTAATAGAAGGAAATGGTAAAATAAAGATGGTAAAGATGTGTGATTAAATTTGAAATTTAAGAACTAGTCGTTTTATCTTTTTTTCTATTTAAAATGTTCATTGCTTATAGCATCTCAAAAATTAAGAAAAAAAGGAAAAAATTATTATTAATATCAAAGTTTAACTCAAACTTGCAGTTACGTATACTTTTGATATCTTCCTAATTATTGTATAATCTTTGTTCATTTACCTTTTTTTATTAAGAAACTTTTATTAAATAAAATTTTATTTCAATAATTAATTGCAAACGTAGTACCTTCATTTGTTTTAAACAAAAAATAACAATAATAACTTCTTCAATTAAAAGATGAACTGTAGTCTTCAGTTTTGGATGTATTATTGGTAATTTTACTTTTAATTATCTCACACATTTCTACAAATAATGATTATTACCAAAACGCAATTGAATTATATAAAAAATAATAAAAAAACGGCTTGAGATTTATGCATGCTTTTATATTTCTACTCTCATATTAGCTTTTTTAACTTTACGCTTAAAGACTTCGAATTCTTTTATTTTTGATCTTTGACAATTAAAAAAAAAAAAATGATGAGATCTGTTATGTACAGATACATTTAAAAATTAAAGGACTGAAGTCCAGAAATATCTTTATGACACATTTAAATCAAGAGTTGAACAAGTACTTCAAGAAAAAGGAACAAACACTGTGAATACCGTCAGAGGTTGTTTCAATAACTTAAAGCAATCATCCGGAGCCTAAGGTGTTGGAGGAAGCCTTGTTAGAAATCTATACATAGTTTTAGCTGTATTTAGATGAGTCATTATTATGCAACAGAGACAAAGTATGTTTTTCTAGAGCAAGTAGCGATAAAAAATATAGTGAATGATTTCAAACTGATGTGTCGTTCAGGGCAAGAACAAAGAAAAATTAAGTTTTTAATTATTTTTTAAAGGTTATGCTCACTTCTTCACGTTAACGCTAAGTATCTGTAGATTGTGTTAGTTTTATTAAAAGTAAATATAATCACAAATAACGTGTTTTGATCTACTATTGAATTAGAATGACGAAAAAATTAAAAGTCACAACTTTTAAAGGTATGTAGAGGTACGTAGAGGTACGTTTATGGTGTAAAAAATACATAAGGTGGGCTTTTCAGCTACCGAACCGATCAGCCAATCAGGAGGCTTGGAACAAGCGACCTTCGATATTGGATTTTCCACCAATGAGCGTAGAGAGCGCGTAGCGAACTACTGCTACACGTAAACAAGAGTATAGGGTAAAAAATTTTATCGATAAATGATATAATTAAAATTTGTTAGGTGCACTTTTTTCTATATAAATATAATTCTATGTAATCATCTGATTATTTGTGAGATATACGATGAATACAGTATATTAAATATTTTAACAAACAAATTTTACATTTTTTTTTTATGTGAATTTTTAACATCAGAAATCAGTTTTTTCGTTCATCTCTGGCAAAATCTAATTTACGTTATCGTGCGAACGAAGTTTTTAATTTAACACTGCTTTTCGAGGTAAGTTGTATTTATTTTTAGCAATAAAGTGTAAGTTGTTGAACAACGCGCTCTCAACGCTCATTGGTGGAAAATGCAATATGGAAGGTCGCTTGTTCCAAGCCTCCTGATTGGCTGATCGGTTTGGTGGCTGACGAGCCAACCTTATGTATTTTTTACACCATGGATACGTTGTTTGAGGTATCCTGATACCATTTTTCTGAAAAAAGTTTCTTTTACAAGGCTCTATGATTTTTATGGCAGAAAACAAGTAATTTAATGTTTTGATATTTTGTAAGGTCATGTTGGCTCTTTAGTGTTAATGTTTTGTTATAATAGTTTCTGTCAGTTTCATTATCATTTCATATTATTACAAATCACGACTTTTGTTTTATGGTCACCATGAGGTTATGTCTGCAAGTATGGCTTTGAAAATGTTAAGTATCGTTTTACTATTTATAATCAGTAGATATATATTAGAAAATATATCAAGACACTTATTTTTTTATTTATGATTCTATAAATTTTAACGCTACGTAACATAATTTTGTATTTTTTATTTCCAACCTTAACAAAGTTTTTTACATTTTTTGTATGGTTTTTTAAACTCTAGAACTCATAATTCGTATGTTCAAAAAAGAATAATCACGACTCTGTTTTACTTTTGAAAGTTTTAATCACAAATTTATATGTTGCTTGGCGCAGAAACTAACAAAATTTAATACTTAGATATTTTTTTAGGTTATGTTGGCTTTTAACTCTTATTTTTTATTAATTGTAGTGAATGACAGTGACAAAAAAAGCATGAATCGGTATTTATTAGGGTTATGTCTGCAAGTATGGACCTAAAATTGTCGAGGTTTATTTGATTACTACCATTAGAAGGCACATGTTCGAAAACTTATCGCACTACTGACTATTTCATGCATTTCTTTATTTTATATAAGTTTATTTCGTTAATCTTCTGGGGCAAATGAAAACACTTAGTTTAAGCGACGTCCCGTCGACTGGTGTGTCGACTTCTTCAGGCTTTATTAACAATAATAAATTATGACAATATAAACAACAGATACATATAATGTAGAACTGACAAATAAATTACGTTAATTTAAACCGTGAAAGACAATTAATTTAACGTATCGAGCAAATGGCTCACACGCAAGTCAAACTGGCAAAGGCCCCAACACCGTAATGTACCCCGCTTTTATAACAAACACACACACACACACACACAAACATATATAAGTTTCGCAGTGCGATGACCCGAGCCCTCAGTTCACATATCACATTATCAGTATACAATTCTAAGAACGTACATAGTCTTTAAAAACGTACAGAATTAAAGAAACTTCGATAAGTGCGACTTAATCTTCTTTCTTATTTATATTATGAATGTTGGAGGTAATGTGTAACATTTCAGAGATCAAACGTTTACCATTATTCGGCTCTTTTTTTGTTTTTGGATACCTATTACCATTAAAGAAAGATATCTCGACTTTGTTAGTAATATTTTTTTCTAACCTAATTTTAATGGATACGGAAAATTGACGTATCAATAAGTTTTTACTATTTTTATGGTTGCTATAGGATTTTTCACAATAGGAATTGAAAAAAATGTAAAATAAAAAAAAAAAAATATTATGATAAGAAAAGAATTAGGAATGTGATTGTGCTTGCGCTTCATTTTTAAGAACGTATTATTCCTAGAGAATAAAATAGCTTTTTAAACGACTTTTTGTTAATTTTATATTACTTTACGAGGTTGTCAATTTCTTTATAAAAACGTCTTATATAAAAAATTTCCAGAAGGTTTGCCGTATTGGCGAATAAGATTATAAATTTTTTGTAAAAATTTTATAATTTGATAAAGCAGCAATTCCTTACATAGATTATTTTACAAAAGAATATTCCAAAAAAAATGTTAAAACGTTTTGTGCCAATAAATTGGTAAAAATTTTAAAACATTTGCCTTTAATCAATTAAAATTTAATTTTTTTATCGACTCGGACAGAGAAATTGAACAATAATTGAAAATCATAAATGTTCTCAAGAAAAAGAAAATTGGAATTTAATGAAATAGAACATTTTCAGAACCTTTTTGAAAAAATTATTTGCTAACGCTGTTAGTTCTTTATTGGGTATATTTTTTGTAACAATGGAATGAAATAATTTAATATATTCAATACGGTTATAGAATGTACCGTTTTTAAAAAATGTAGTGATGTTTACATGAGAGACATCAAGAACTGTTTAATTGAGGAAGCTTTGTAAACAAGGATGGTTAAAGAATAAAGAGAACAATTAAAATTTATCTATTTTCTCAAACGTTAGACTTATTTGTACAATTCAGTGGCAATTGCAGCCACAGACACACACGGCCCATACGTGTTGCTAACAAGCTTTATTATTTACTACAAGATTTATGTAGTATAAGAGCTGTTACGACTGTAACTTTCTTTGAATAAGATGGTATTCATGCATTAAATTATTGAATATCACGATAAAAACTATATCTTAGATTATTTATGTACTTAAAATATTTTATGTTGACTCATATTACTAAGTCAATGCTGATTTTATTTTAATTGAATTCAGAAATATAATATAATATATATATATATGTATATATATATATATATGTATATATATGTGTGTGTGTGTGTGTACATATATTTGTGTGTATATATTTGTGTGTATTTTTTAGTGTGCAAAGCGAGTGTCGCGGACAAATAAAGACCGAAAGTCTGCAGCAACAGAAAAATATCCAGCCTCCAAAAAAACAATTGACGTCGTATCTACTCGAAAAATTAAAACACTAGAGCCTCGGCTCCTATGTGAAAATTTGAATTTGGATGCTTTCCCCACAATTTTAACTGAATCCCATCGATTAGAAAACGTAAAAGCAAAACTTGCTGCTTCTGTCTTAGTTGGTAAGTTTTTAATCAATTTATTTGAATAACTATTACATTAATTTTTTTTAACTTATTGACTTATGATTGCGTGGATTTACGTAGCTGATAATACATGTGGAAGTTTGTAAAAACTTTAATAAATATATATAGAAGAAAAATAAATTATTGAAAAAATTAAAATGCCATGGCTTTGGAAATATTTTGTTACAAAAAAGCAAAAAAAAACTTTTTTTTAGAATGTCCATAGTTTTTAAAGGCATTTTGTTTATTATTAAGAGTTTCTACTTTTCCAGTTAGCTTACTTAAATTAATTATAATTATTCATTTATTTTATGCTTATTTTAGTAAAAAACCAAAAAAAAACGCACAAAGTTAATGCTTTAAAGGATAAATGAAGCCCAAACTTATTGCAACTAGATGTAAGCAGTACTAAACAAAAGTTGCATCTCGTTATCTTTATTGCCATGCACTCTAATTAATAATAACGAGGTACAAATTTTCTCTCCTAATTTGCGTTTAATTACAATATATGTAAGCTTCATGAATGTGTCAAAATACCAGCTCTGTGCGTCAATTCATTATTTTAAGCGAAAGTAGCTGTAAGATGAAAAAAATTATAAATTTTTTAACATAAAGTAGCCAGTAAGGCAGAAACTCCGTGTGATGCAGTAAATTTCTTAAAACTAATTATAAACCCTTAAGTTTAGTTTGATTATCCTTATGCAACCTTTCTTCATTCGCAGCTGATAACAATAAGTTTGGGCTTGACTTATTCGCCAAAGCATTAACTTTAAGCGTTTCCTCATTTCTTTTCGTTTAAATAAGCATGAAATGAATGATTCATAAAAATTTTATTAATGTTAGGTAATCGGTAAGGTGGAAACTTCCAATGATATACTGAATACATTTAAGTCCAGTTCTTCGAGCTCTTTCTTCAACAGTTTTTTTCGAAAAAGTTTTCTGTTTGTATCAATGATTTTTCATTGCAATTCCATACAAAACAGTGTGCAACATGATCATTTGGCCAAGTAACAGGCTTTCGTATAAAAAATTTTGACAGTTTGTTGACAGAGATTGAGAATTGTCATTAATCAAAATTGTAACGTTGCATTTTTCTAGCCCAGTCGACGTTTTCACGTTGACGAGAACCTGTCCCGACGCACCGCACTAAAACACCTCCATACGCATACAACATCTAAAATGCCAAAACTCTCTAACCTAACATACATTCCGCACCGATGTTCGGCTCAGCTCTGCTCTCTTGATGTAAACTCTTTACCCAGAGAAGGCCCCGCTGCGGACTGTCCGTTGGAATGTGGACAGTTCCCGAGGGTAAATGACCAGAATATATACATTACACACTTGTACAAATGAACACACTAACACGGGTTTCACTTTAATATGACACGTTTATTTCATTTACATTAGATAAACAATTCTAAAGAATTGACGCTACCCCTAGTGCTAACTTGCAAGTCGCAGATTTGTTCACGCACTCCTGCACTCATACACCCACACCCGCAAACCTACATACTTATACACGCACACACACATCAAGTTCCCTGAACGTGACCTAGAGAACGGCTAGCTCTGAGGTTACGATAATGTGATTCGATCGCGAGAATACTTGGCCACCACGCAACACCTACAATCACGAGCCACTTCATGCATCGACTTGATGACGAATACATGCACTGCATATCCTCTCTGTCCGCAGAGAATCCTACCGTCGGCCTCACTATCCGATTTGCAGAGACTCAGATGACGCTGTGAATGCACACACACATACACACACTTTACGACGTCCTACCGCAACGTTCAGCCAGCCCCTCGTCAACTGCTAAGACTAAGAGCAACATTTTAAGTACACACACTTGCATTACATCCTACCACAGTGGACAGACGATCTCTCGCTGACTGCCGAAACTTAGACAACGCACTTCAAATTTCCACTACACTCTCGATACACCTTTTTATCACGCAGTACTGTAACTTCCTGCATCGGTACGCCCGCGATTCGAGTGGTTACACTCGTATAGCTCTCTTCCCGACCCAAACGTCTTCCTCTCAGACAATCTGATCCGCGCCGTTACGCACGCGTCACTCTGTCCTGTCGATTTCTCTCACTCTCTCCTTCTCTCTTTCTCTTTTTCTCTATCTCTTAGTGATCTTGACTCCCCGTTTGTTCTCAACTACAAGGAAATTTACACTAGCCTCAATCACTCGCTCATTTACATGCCCGCTTTTTACCCTCAGCCACTACACAAAGTCTACACACGAACAATCTTACTCCGTTGCCACATATAAAGTCTCTCTCCCGCACTTCTCTATTAGTCGCTAACCTTACCTCGTAATACGGTACTACACCACCAGACAAGTCATCTTCACGATAGATCTCGGCGTAGTGTCCCCGTGATGTTGACCACTGCCCTCAAGCCTCTTGTGACTGTACCGTCTTCAGCCCTGCCACAGATGATGCCTCCCGTAGGTCGTTATGAGCTGGTGAATAGGAGAAGGTTGGACGACATCTCGATGGCATATACGGTATACATACTTTTCTCTCGAAGACCTGTCAAGCAGTCCTCTCAGTCTCCCTGGGACTTTATCACAGCTTTCGATATCTCGCAAAAGTCAGTATTTTTTTCGATAATTCTTAGACTGCGCATGCGCTCAACCATAATTTTACTTAAATTATCGAAAAAAATACTGACTTTTGCGAGGTATCGAAAGCCGTGATAAAGCCCCTGCTCGCAGCCTACTACTGTCAAAATCTTCTCCATCTCTTTCTTTCCCCTACTCCTCTCACATGACCTAGCTCACACACGGTCCATCTTTTCCTAACTACACGTATATACACAAGCACACACAAATAAAGTATTTCAAATTCATTTGCGATAAGAAAATACTGTGAAAATTGTGTGAAATATAACTGTATGTATCTTCCACATTTTGATTAATATTAGGCAAAAAATTAAATAATTTTCGAAGCCAAAAAACATCTAGCAAAACTATCAGCTCAAACACTGCGTACAGAAGTGCCTAGTACTTTTAAAAACGTTTGAAATAGTCTTCAGTTATTACTTTAGATCGCACAGGGAAGAGATTAGGGAAGCACTTTTTATTTCAGGTAGTAATTTCAAACAACAAAACTCGAACTACTATTTTTGTTTTGAAAAAAAATTTCTGATTCTCTTACTAATTTTTAAAAAAAGGTATCATAATCATTTTTAGTAAGTCGCTTAGTTTTAGAGTTAAAAATGTTCAAAGTTAAAAAAAATGCATTTTTCCTTATTTTTTAACGATGTATTACTTGATTACTATTGCATTATTGTGTTTTAGTGATCAAGGATAAAACTGTACCTCAAAGTAAAATCATTTAAACAAAAATTTTTTGTAATTGCTTATTGTTTGACAACTAAGTTATACACATAAATCCATACTTATTTCGACACCTATGATTCCTGAATTTCCAGTCATTAAAAATATACACTTACATCCATACCACGAGTGAAATAAGTAAAAATTTCTTGGTGACAACTCAGTAACACGACATTAATGTATTTTACTTCGAGAGTACTGCTTTAAGTTCGACTTTGATCCATTATACGTTTAATACAATATAAAAATAACTGAGCGATACACTACTGAAAGTCATCAAAATCACAAATTTTCAATCTCTGAGAATTTTTAAGTATAAATTTTAAAAGCTTGCGAAAAATTTTTAAGATTTCTTTTTTGTAAATAAAATTTTAAGGGATTAAGGAGGCTCAATGGTTCTAGTAAAACCTTGAGAAGTGGAACTTCAACGAATCATTATTACAAGTGTCAGAGAGCTGTGTAAATTTTTAATATTTATTATCGCATCGCTTTTTTTGTGGAACGACAAAGTTTGATTTCTCAGTAAATTTAGACTGTCTTAGCTGAAAAGACAATGTAAAAAATGCAGAGACAAAGAATTAAATATACCAAAAAAAGAATCATGTAGTTCTGAAGAGATTAGTACCCTAAAAATAACCTATCATTGCACATTTTAAAAAGATTTAAGTAGAAACAAATAAACGTTGTACAGTTTTTTTTCAGTTTACCATGACAGCCTACTGGCTTCCTCACGAAGGCTACCTTCTCATCAAATCAGTGTAAAGGTGTACTGCTGCAACCTTCACCTGTCACCTCACTGGTACCATGCCTATCATATCATGCACAGTGGAAGTTTTTCTATTGAGACTCGTTGCCGCACGTTCTAACCTTGTCATTTGAGCTGACAGTCTCTGTTGCCCCTTGCAAGGTTTCCCTAAGATGACTTTTTCATCATTCCTATTGTATACTATTAACGGGTCGCAGCGATTATCTCAAATGATCTTTCCTAATAAACCATCTAACTCGCTGTACCGACATTTTTATAACCAACAGAGACTTTATCCGGTGAGCTGGCCAGATTTTGGCTTTCCTTCGAAAAGGAAGCCCCTGGAGGTTCAGACATCATCAAAAAATCGACTATTAGTTTTAAAAACTGGATAAGTGGTGTTTCAGTATCCTGAGTACCATCGAAAAAGCCCGAGAAAAATATCTCAAAAATTTTTGACCGGACTCGAACCCACGATCCCTCGAGTATTTTCTGCTAGGAGGCTAGTGTACTAACCGCTAAGCTATCGGAGCTCTATTTTAAATATAAGTATATATCTATATTATTCTGATCAAGCAAATTACTTTTAAATGAAAGAAGCAAGTATGTTTTTATAAACACAATAATTTATTATATCAAAACCTGATTGTAGAAATTTCTAATTAATAGAAGTAAATAGTTGTAAATTTATTATTCATCCAAACACGCCCTAACAAAGCATTTCTTTATCAAATGTTTTATATTCAAAATGAGCTCACTTAATAGTCTAGGAGACTGTGTTCCAATGTTGGTGTTCTATTTAGGTAAAGTTACACTTATGTTTTATCTCAAGCTTTTGTCGACGTTCTTGTAATAATTTATCGCAGTACTTAATTAAACCACGTATGTTACATACATCATTTAAAAAGTGACCACCTTGTGGATTATCAGATATATTGTAGTTTATGTAGTAACGTTTCGAGAGATAAGCGTAAGACAAATGGGGTGGAAAAATATGTTATAATGGTAAAAAAGTAAAGTTTGATGTACAAGTTCTTCACAAATTTTTGTTGTTGTTTATTTGCAGATCAAAGACCCAAAAAAGGAATGAAAACTGTCAAGCAGCGCTTGGGAAAGATTCTTAAAATTCACAGAATGTTTCACTAAAAGTACAGGTGTACCCTCAGCGATGAAAGAAAATTCCAAAAAAACATATACGTGCTTATTATATGACAGATTTCCTAATGTTTATTTATCACAATAAATATTAGTTGTAATGAATGAGCTCAAGACTAAGAAGAGAAAATTACTAGTATTAAAGAATTATTACTTCTACATGATTTTAAATTGTTTGTTTTAATTTATTTTAAATAAAATTTGAAAATGAATCATTCACTGATTCTATCAGAAAAAAATGTGGACTTCCTTTAACAAATATACTTTATTTATCAGTAAATGATTTCTATTGTATTTACATACATACAATATTACTAAATATTTTTTTGTATTTCATACCCACATTTTATGACATAAATTTCAACAAATTTACTAGAAGCTTAACATTTATACTATCTTGGACAATGGCTTTAAGTGACTTCATTATTTTTCCAATGCAAGTACTTTACATGCTTAGGTAACCCACATAACAACACTGAACTAACATTAATCTATAGATGCAGTGCCTTACATCTGCTATCGAAAGCTGAAAAGTTGAGGTTGAATCAGTTTCTAACAGTGTTCAAATGATTATTTCTTACATTTATACTTTAAATTGATAGAATCATATTTTAGTTTTAAATGATATAATGAGATGAATTATCTTCTTCAATTTTTTTATAAGATGATTTATTTTGAAGTAACACTAATAAAAGTTAACTAAATATTTTACAAAGCCAGTTTACACTGACGTCAAGCTATCCTTAAAAATACGGCCTTCCTAATTTTTTTATTGTTTTTTGAAATAAAAATACGGTGGCTACACGTTTCATGAAAACCATCCATGTTGCTTTCAGAGGCTTTATGATTGTATATAGGTGGTATGACTTGATAATTGATGTATCCAAGTGTATGTGTAGTGCTATAGGCCGGCAAACGTCTATTTTTTTCGTTTTGTGAAGTTATACTTCTATAGGTGCGTTATGCATGAGAGTGAAACAACCAATAAAAAAAAAAAAAAAACATTTCCTGCATCCAGCCGAGGCCCTACTTTTATTCAAATATAACTGGGGTACACGGCGAACCAGTACGAGCCGAGGTAAGTAAAGAGGTTTTTGCTACGCGCTCGTGGAGGACTGAGTGATAGTAGAGGGGGACTCTAACTATTCAGTGGACTGTTCGAGGGTGAAAAATAAAAATTAACTGGCTTTTCCGGAGCCTCCCGGCCTTTTGATAAGGAGTAGCGGACCCCGGTCACGCGCTGGTTCGATAACAACGCAGTGAGAGCGTGCCGGGGGAAAATCTTGCAAAAATGACAAGAGCCGCAAATCCCATTGGCTAGAACTGCTCTAGTTTAGCCACTCAGAAATTGGCACTTCCCATATCCGGTTCACTCTCCTCTTTGCGTTAAGAGAAGGGAAGGAGATTCACTTGCTTATGCCCTTCCTTTTCCTTTTACAGGATTTTAATATCATTTAACCTTAACATTATGACAGAATATTATTAATATTTTCTAATGCTAAACACCGGCCGTTTGTTCAACTAAACTTGTTGCAAAAAGAGTTGTGAAAATCGCTTAACAATTCGATTGATGCTCGGGTGAACAAACGATTGGTGATTTATTAATTAATACTACTACTTAAACGCCAAAACGGTGGCTACTGCCGTAATAACTTATAATTATAATATTAGTGGTGGTAGTTATAATAATAATAATAATACTAATTGCAGCAATAACAATAAGAATAGCAAATGTTGAAATAATGATGAGAATAATAGTGCTTTGCCTGTCGCCAGTTAACATAATTAGGTTTCACAGTAGTTTTGAATATTTATAGTGTTGCAAAAATAATGTGGAATTTTGGTAAAATTTTAGTCAACATGTTTTTCTGCTNACTGCCTACGCTAATTACATCTTTAATGTCACGCCCAGACACTTTTTGTTACAAAAATAATACGGAACTTTGGTAGAATTTTAGTAAACATGTTTTTTTTCTGCAGGTTTTTCATAGTTAATATGTAATGTAGTTGTTTGCTAGTGGTGTAGTATGTACTGGTTGTTTGTGACGATTCTGATTTTTAATAATGTTTTCGCTTATTTCTAGGTATTAATTCTAAGTTATCCTAATGTTAAGCCTTATGTTGATCCAAAATTACATCTGTTTTTAATATTTCAGTTTAACTGTTCCCAGTTAAACTTTTGTATCCACGATTGTAGAAAAATATTTTGTTTTGCATTTCCGGTCAGCATAGGCCAGCGTACATGTACATAAATCGTCATTGTACTGCAGGTCTCAGTAACTTGCAGGTGATTCGCCTCTTTTCAGATGCACATTGGTCTTTGCACTAGTGCCTTCAAAACAACATTCCTAGGGAATATGCAGGGGAAAAGAATTTGTTTGTAATTTTAATCTACCGACATTACAATGGTTTATAGTTGTTAACTTTTTAAATGTTGTAATATTAACTGAAACCACACTTAATTAACGTAGGTTTACCCATTCTTATGATAATTGCACCACCTTTGTACACGTTATTGTTTCATAGAAGATATTTTATACTTATAATTATATTGTCTGCCATGTAATTTTATACAAGTATAATTTCATACTTGCGTATCCAATACCCACTGTCCACTTTTCTAAAATTTAAAAGCTGTAGTTTTGTGTCCTTAAAAAAAAGCTTTATGTAAATGAAAATTGATCACACTGTAGGAGATCTTGGGTTTTAAGTATTAGAACCTCATATACAGAGAACAAAAAAAAATGTATAAATCACTTGTGTTGAACTTCGCTACTTAAATAAAAAGAATAAGGTTTAAGTTTGGGGAAAACTGAACAAAAAGATGTAAATCTCTTATTTGATGAGAAAACTTGAAAAGTGTTAAATGTTAAGTTGAAAAATTATTAATAAATTTTTCCACGTTGTTTTCTAAATTTATACCTTTTCTAAAATAGTATTTACTTTAATCATTGTTTAACTGGCCCCTTAAAGCTTTTAAATCATACCGTGTAACTTTGTTGAGCTTAAAGCCCACGTAACTACAGTACATGAATAGAATATCTCTCTGTACTTGAATTTTCAAATCTATTATCTGCCAGACTTATTTCTTTTGTAATTAAGTCTCAATCTCATTGCCAAAAATAGTGTAAACTGCACTTCTCTAGCCTATTTATTTATCATTTACTTAAAAGGTTAAAAATTATTGATTTACATAAACTGTCAATTATGATAGCCTTTTTACAAAAGCTCTTGAACCAAATTTTTTTTAAAGTACGCTCTGTCAACTTATATTCCTTTAACGTAACCTTTAAATTCTAAAATTTTGTAAGAAATCGAGCTTATTAGTTATACTATGTAGTACACGTTTGAAGCTTGATAACTTTTTCCCTCAAGTTGTTCCACTGTATTTTCTTAAGTGATGTCAACTCTTCAACCTTAAAATCTTACCTGTAATTTTTGATAGGTTTAAATGTATATTTTGTGATTCTTTTGCAAATGTTAGAAAAAAAGTAGAATAGTAAGAGAAGGTGAGAGAAAATTAAAGAATTATTTTTGGAGCTCTTATCTGAGAGCATGAAGTATAGAAAACATTCACAGAGATCAAGTGTAAATTTTTTTTAGGAGCACACAGGGATTCTTATTAAGCTTTTAGCCTAATAATTTTTGTGCATGAAATTATGGCTATTTTCTCCGAAATCTAATAGGATTTTTTTTTGTTCTAATAAATTTTCACATAAATATTTTAGTACTTCCAGATCAAATTTCATTCATACGTTAATGGTTAATTAACAAGTTCATTGCATAACAAGTATACGTATCATAACAAGAATCTCAAGCTACAAATAAGATTCCCTAGTGTATCTCAATCAATTGATGTAAGCTGGTTACAAATAAATGGCAACATTATTGATTGAGACTTGAAGATATCTGACAATGTTAAAAAAAAACATTAATGTGAAGAGATATTACAGACATTGTGATGCAAACTCTTGTAAGAGTGAAGTAATGTTATAAAACCGTTTGGATCCTACGTTATCCGAAAATAAGGATCCTAAAGAATTGATTTTAAAGAAAACTAAAAATTTTTTTGTAACATTATAGAGAGCTGAACTGCATATATTTCTAAATTGTTTCATTTATTGTGCTTCGTGATTTTAATATAATATAAGAAAATTAGTAAACATTTCAAGTACATTCTGCGAAATATTAAACATAGAGCTATGGTTAGCTAGTGGTGAAATAGAATGAGCTTTTTAGCATTGTCAATTCTAACTGTGGCAAAAAATTAATTAACTTAGGGTATTACAGTACAAATGCAAAAAACTGAGACCCACTCCTTACAATTTTTGTAATGGTCCAAAACCAGTGGATAGTGGGTGCTTGGGTACCCAAGTATAAAGTGATACTTCTATAAAATTATATTGAATACACTACAATTATGAGTATAAAAATACCTTCTATGAAACAATATTGTGTACAAAGATGGTGCAATTATCGTATAAATGAGTATACCTACGTTAACTGAGTACGGTTTCAATTAATACTTTAATATTTGATAAACTAAAGATTATTAACAATATATTAGAGCACAATACAATATTAGCAATATATAGGCTCGCCAGTACAAGTCTGCGCGCTTTTATCGAATCTTCCGATTACTTTAAAAACAACTTCCTACTGCCTACGCTAATTACATCTTTAATGTCACGCCCAGACACTTTTTTTTATTCCATATTAATTATTTAAAATATAGTTGCATCTAAAAACTTGAGAAAAATCATACTGTAGTGCCACTCTCTTTAATAGAGTAGTAGTAGTAGTACATGTCAGTGAATGTCTCTTCAAGGCGTTCATTACACAAAATTTTTTCCACAAGTATTATTTATTTCAAACATGTTTTAGAAATAGTATAAAATAAATCCAAAAAAAAATTGCTGATCTTTCAACTGTACCCTTTTTTGTGTTTAATTTTAAAAAATTACAAATTAACATGTAACCTTACGGAAAAATCTCATACAATTGAGTCAATACGATTTGTAGAAATTTCCAAATTTTTGTAATGTGAAAGATTACTTTTAGATAAGCCTATCCAATTTACAAATAGATCCACTAGTTGGATTGAAAAAAAATTTAATAAAAGGGGATCAAATATACGTAAGAGCATTATGTGAGTATATCTACATGAGAAAACAATTGCTAGCTTAGCTACTTATATTGGCGCTCCTCTCACTTCTCTGAACTTTTTCCCCATTAACTGTGTAAAGAACACCCTTATCAGGAATGAAAAAATTGTAAAAGAATGAAACGCAATGCAAATTAACTATTGTATTCGTACAATAAACAAAAAAATCTTAATTTTTGAAAAATTGAAAACATACAAAAAATTTGTATAAACAATTATTTATTTATTGTAAAAGAAACAAACTATTATTGAGTAAATAAACATTCATTTGAACACTGAAAAGCTGTTCTGCTAAACTATACTAATTTTAAAGTTTTCTAAGAAAACGTTTAACAAAAAAAATTAGTTTATTCAATAAATTATTTATTAATTTAACGTATAAGTAAACCAAATGAATTAATATACTGTGAATAAAAATTTACATAAAAAATAAGTAACGAACTACAACATAACATGCAGTAATCGAATTTACAATGTTGGTACCGCTTGTAGCAGAGTGGGTAAGAGCCTTGGTTAGTGCACAGGAGATCGGGGGTTCAAATTCGTTTGGAGACTGTTTTTTTTTTTTTTTTTTTTTTTTTTTTTTTTTTTTTTTTTTTTTTTTTTTTTTTTTTTTTTTTTTTTTTTAGAATTGCTTAAAAGAAAAAAAATACAATTCATAAAATTAAAAATGTGTGGTGCAGTGTGGTGGCGTCATGTGGTGTAGAGGGAATTTGAAGTACGTCACGGTGGGTGAGGCGAAGAGGGAGACTCAAGCAAAATCCACTTTCGTGACACATTTTCTTAAGGCCACTAATTTAAAATCATTGATTTACCCTTACGGATAACGTGCCAATAGAAGTATACTTTTAAAAGAGGTAACTATTTCAAAAATCCTTTTTTTATGACGGGAAGCAATTTTCCAATTTGCATAATGTGGTAAGTACTAGATGGAGAATTATGTGGAAAATCATGTGGTTTTTTGTAGTATATGTAATGCATGCCATGCAGTGACAATAGCAAGTGTTGGCACTGTTATTTGTGAGCAAAGACAGATACCGTCGCATTGTAAGTATGATTTTAGGCAAAGCCAGGCACAGCCCTTTCGCTGTCTCTCTTTACATTAAAATATTTACCATTGTAAGTAACAATAAACGTGTGCCTCAAACTAGCGCGTTTATTCCTTCACCTTAATACATTATATTGTTTTTATCGAGATATTGTGCATCCTAAAATGTTACACTTGATTACAAATTTTTATACTTAAGGTAAACTTTATCGAAGCTGATGAAAATACGTTTTGATTAATGACACTGACCACTTACTCATCTGTAATTAAGTATGATTTGCAGCAACGTGGTTCTACGTTATTGTATAAAGAATATATATGTAAATGGATGTTTTAATTTATTTTGAAAAATAATGATACGAAAATTCATTACAATAATTTTTATTGAACGATATTATAAAAAGTCTATTTACAATTGTAATGGTTTTAGAAAAAAAGTAGAATAGTAAGAGAAGGTGAGAGAAAATTAAAGAATTATTTTTGGAGCTCTTATCTGAGAGCATGAAGTATAGAAAACATTCNACTACTAATCATGCTGTCCAACTTCCTTTCCAACCTGCTCATCTTATCGTTTAATTCTTTATTCTCCTGATTTTCTTTTGTAAAATTCAATAGAGTCTGTTCCTTTAATTTTGTATTTGTATTATTTCTTGTATTCATACTTGCTGCAGGCGGCTTTCCGACCATTTTTTAAATTTTGCCGATGATGCAGTTTTATACTTTACCGACACCCACTTCTATCGGTCAGAAACTCTATCTGCCGGCCTTACTCGACAAAGTAGTGACCTTCCCTACCGACCTCGACTTTTTTTTTCTTTTTTTCAGGGACGTTCCTTATCTACCTCTCAGATTACCCCTTTTATCGACCTCTTTCTCCAATTGCCGCTTCTTTCTTCCTGTAATATCTTTTTTAACCTCACTTTCTTTCGAACTTCACTGCACTTTTTCTTTTACTATCACCACTTTAACACTGTTTTCCTGTCCTCTTGTCTCTCGTTTTTCCGCTCATTAATACCTTTCTTTATTATCCCCTATTCTTACTACCCACTCCTTACTTGCCTTACACGTGTTCTCTTTACCCTGACACTACCACACTAATCTCACTTCATCCTTTCAAACTTTCATAATTATTAACTTTACACTTTTTTCTCTGCTGCTTCTTCACTTTTTACACTTCCTCGTACTTTTATTTCTTTTATTTTACTTTAATTATTTTTTAATTACTCTTTCCTATGGAGCGCTCTCTCGACACGTCCGCACTCTCTCGCATGCACAACGGAACTCCCCTGTTCTTATTACTTATGGATACTAACCGAGAAACTTTTGAATTAGAAAATTAATCAATGATTGGGCGTTTTTTATATTACATATCATTCAGCCTGCTAATTTCAAATAAAATATTGATAATTATTTTTAAGTGGTCCAATAATGTTAAAATCGTATTTTATAGTTCGTTTTGCTTATATCTCGTAACGGTTTGAGATACAGAAAAATTAAAAGTACCAACGTGTAGGGCGAAAAATTTTGTATCAACAAGTACTTTTAATTTTATGTTGACAATCACAAAATGTTGAGAAAAAAAATGAAAAAGGCATTTTGGCAGTACCTGTATTAAGAGTTAGTAAGATAAAGAGAGCCATTGATTGTCTACTGTTGTGCTCGCTCTCTGTCTATTGTACTCATACAGGTAGGTCTTTTTCATTGCTTTTCCTAACATTTTGCGATTGTAAAAAATGATCAATTAATATCAAAGTTAGTATTTTTTTTACGTCATTTTTTAAAAATTTCTTCTTTNAATTATATAAATAAAAAGAGAATTGTTCAAAATACTGCATGTATGAAAGTTCTGGCGTTAGAATATGTAAAATTTTAAGAAGTAAAGGCACTCTAGATATCGTAAACCGTGAAAGAGTATTTTTTAATGATCCAGTTGAATTCACTCCAGCTTGTCATAAACGTATCAACGATACATTATTTTGACGTGCATTGTTGTGTCGTAAAAGAGCTGTTTTAACATTTCCAGAAACTTAAAGATTACAATTTATTTTTAAGTATTTTTACATAGATGAATTATGTAAGAAACCGTTTCAGGTTGACACTCTACTTGCCTTTTATATAATTTATATAGGTATTTAATTTTTTCTCCCACTAGTGATAAGAAATATAATTTTTCATGAGTTCAGAAATCGCAATACAATGGCAAGGTTACGAAAAAAAGTGTATTTTTAAAACATTACGTAACATAAAATAATTTACTACCTTACAATGTTACTTGGAATAAGTGAATTTGTTTCACAGCAATAACAGTAGAACTGAATATAGATTCAGATAAATATTAATATATTTGGTATAGCGAAGAAGCACAGTGTTTCTGAATCCCACTCCTTACAGATTATTCGTGGTCCACTGTCCTATTCACTTGCTGCTCCCTAACTATTCTCCGTTTCTCCACTGCTTGACTGTACTTAAACTAGAACTAGAATGAGGCTGCATATAAATCTTATCTTACTGATGTATTAAGCAAAGTCGCTAAAACCGTTGTAATCACTAACCACGAAAGCAACTCAACCGATCTGGTTGAAATTTTGCATACTGATTTTTGAAACTTCCTAGATGCTTTGATCTGCTAGGTGGCGTTGACATAAAATCGAAGCTACCTGCAACATAATTAAATAAGGGTGGTTATAATAGGCTGGAGCCAGAAATTTCCGAGTACCATAGAAGTTTACCGACAGTGCATCAAAAGAAAAGTTTTGAACCGTACAGTTGGCGTACGTATTTGGCGTAACACCATGAGACGTCCAGCCAGAGCACAGTCTGCTCTTACACTTCAGGGTTTTGAGGTCGTTCTTCTAACCGATCTGGTACAACCAGTGAGTGACGTCAATCAATGCTGCCAGCTTTTTCAGTAATAATACCGAGATAGATGTAGAATATACCAGGAGCTGAAAATCAGAACTAACTATGGAGCAGGCAAAGAAGAATATCGTTTTCACAGAACTCGAGAGCATAATTGAAGATATGGTGGATGCAGCAACAATGACCTACACAAAAACAGCAATGCTAATAAAAGAAGGTATGAAAGTGGCGTTGAACCTTCTGCGTAAGTTTAAGGATAGCCTTGAAGGAATACGGAAGAAGATAGAAAACATCCTAGAACAAGCCGATGATAATCTGATGAGAAAGACGCACAAATCAGAAAAAAAAGAGAGAACTATACGCTCAATACAATCTAGAGTCGTGAAAAGCGTGCTGATAGAAAAGCGAATCAGGAGCCCAGAAGCTTCGGAGGAGACCCCTAATACCCCTTCTAGAAAAGGAAAAAATACCCGCGAAAATCAAGACCTTATCCCCAAAATAAGAGTCAATCGCAGTGACAGTGGCAATCGAGATAATACCAAAACAAAGGAGGAGAAAATACTCGTTAAGGTCGTGGAAGGACAGAGCTTTGCCGAGGTCCTAAAGAAGATGAGGACTGATTTCAAGCTGGGAGAGGCCGAGATCACAGTCAAATAAGTCACTACGACTTTTAGGAAGATCTTTTTCTCAAAGTTAAGGTAGGAAAGGACAGAGAGGCCCTAGTTAGCAGTATAACTAAGACCGTTTATGGGCTGGGATCCGTTAAAGCAGACGAGAAAAGGGTAACGATCGAAATCCGGGATCTGAATTCAATTACCGAGAACGCTGACATCGAACTTACATCGAGTAAAATGCCAGGTTGTTCACGACGGATGAGAATAGTAATGCTGCTGGGAGCAAATAGGAGAGGGTAAAAAGTAGCTTTGATGAACACTGGAGAGACTGATGCCAGATTTATAGAAGAAACGAAGAGGTTGTTAATAAGCTTCACAAGCTGCCAAGTAAAGAGATAAGTTGAAGTCCTCAGATGCTATTGGTGTCTGAAGTATGGCCACATAGCTCGAAATTGTAATCAGGAGGATCGATTTAAGCTATAATTCCGATGTGGCAGCTGCAATCACTGCAAGAAAGATTGCAATAAGAAAGCCCGATGTTTCGCTTGCGGAACAGAAGGTGCTAAACATGGAGCAGGTAGCGGTAGCTGTCCAGCATTTAGAAAGACACTAGAAGAGGCTAAGAGTAAGATGCCTCAAAGGCCCAGATAGAATTTAAGAGGACGGAAGCTAGATGACCATTGCAGACTTAAGCTGCGCTGACTTACCTGAGCCATCAGCAAGGGGAGGCAACGGGAATCGATATTCTTGCAGAACAGGAGACGACCATACGGAATGAAGAGAAGGAAACATCACAAAGATGACGACTCTCTGATGGACGGCCATATCAATGGTCAACACTTCATGGCCCCAGCTCAAAGTATTAATTCGAAAGCGGATCCCTAGCTGGGTGCCCCAAGAGATAGGTTTTGCTAGTTTAGTGAGTATTCAGTTATTACTGCGAAGAACATCGTAGCGAGAAATAAGTGCTTCTAGGCTGACTGCGAGTCCTACACAGAAAAAGGCTTTCTACCCTCTTCTATTGTGCATCATGGCATTCTGTACAAACTCGGATAAAGAAAAAAAATAAATATATGAATGAATAAAAAACATGATACTAATTATTATACTAAGAAATGACTGGAAGCCCTACCACTGGCCCATACCCGGGCTATCATAAGTATTGACGTTTTCTTATCGACCATCTATCTCATCGGTTCTTTTCAGGGCCATCTAACCTTGCCAACAAATACATTTTTACTACTATTTCTGTCAACGATTCGTCGACTGAAAGACTATATAAAGCTGGCCTACTAGGTAAGTATAATATTAAGGTAGTAACTTATTAGTACCTTATAATGTCGAATAGACGTGAACTCTTGAATCTATACTTATTTAGAGAAGTCAGATAACTGACTTGAGTAGGCATGACTTTCCTTAAATCCATATCTTTATAACGCCCTGAAGTATATTATATCGACCTTGCACGTACACAATATTTAAGCCTATGAGTAGCAAGTATCATTTGTTTTTCCCAGTGGCTAACACTAATAGTATATACATTGATGAGTTCTGATAGTAATTAAAAGCAAGGTAGTCCTTTTTACGGTTTTTCTATTTCATTTTGTTTTATTCATTTCCAGATGGGTAGTATTATATTATACTTACATGAACTTTGAATTGGTGATTTTTGACCGATGTTGATTACAATCCTTTTATTTCTATACTTTTTTTTCCATTTTAATGCAAGACTGATATCAAATACATTAATGTATTGCTATGTCTTAAGTACAAGATATAGTGAGGAAAACATTTTTATTTATTGAATGTGAGGTTTAAATTTGTACCAGTCAAAGGTCAATATAACTTAGTTTGATTTTTATTAACGTATAAGTACAAGATAGTAGAATACAACGAGTTTCATTTAAAAAGTAAGCTGCACCTAAGAACGAAATGAAAGAAATTCATAAAAAAAAATTAGTTGAGTACGTGAAACTAACCTTACATTTTTGATGTGAAACATCTTATGACGGACAGTGAACAACCATGTGAGAGGAAGTATGCAACGAAAAATTTGATCTGCTCCTCCGTTGCTGTTCACCCTACCACTGGGGCCTCGTTCTGTCTCTCTATACATGTACACGTGGTGGAACTTGTATATATATTTATATGTATATATGGTAACTATAACTGTATTGTCGTGTGTATATATATTTATATGTATATATGTATATATATATATATATGTATATATATGTGTGTGTGTGTGTGTACATATATTTGTGTGTATATATTTGTGTGTATTTTTTAGTGTGCAAAGCGAGTGTCGCGGACAAATAAAGACCGAAAGTCTGCAGCAACAGAAAAATATCCAGCCTCCAAAAAAACAATTGACGTCGTATCTACTCGAAAAATTAAAACACTAGAGCCTCGGCTCCTATGTGAAAATTTGAATTTGGATGCTTTCCCCACAATTTTAACTGAATCCCATCGATTAGAAAACGTAAAAGCAAAACTTGCTGCTTCTGTCTTAGTTGGTAAGTTTTTAATCAATTTATTTGAATAACTATTACATTAATTTTTTTTAACTTATTGACTTATGATTGCGTGGATTTACGTAGCTGATAATACATGTGGAAGTTTGTAAAAACTTTAATAAATATATATAGAAGGCCCGCAGATGACTGTGTGGCAACTGTCGACCGCCCGAACGTTGGCCAACCAATTTTTTCTAATCGGGAAGTCTCCTGATGATATTCCGCCAGAGACATTATCGATTTGCACAATTTTTATTTTCTTGGCACTTGTCAATCCCGAAGGATTAGAGCGGAAGTAGAACTGAGTCGCTTTCCTATCAGAGAAAAGTGTCGTCGGTAATCGGAGTACCTAGCTGCACGACTATCATCTACGTTCTCGATACTCGATGCGGCTCGATGAACCGCCAGTTGACGAGTACAGAAGTTTTCGAGACTCTCCGGCCTATTATAACAAGCATGGATTATTCTATCATAAGAAGTCAAATTCGTGTCTCGAGCTCATGCTACTACAAAAAACTAAAATTGAATGCTTCACTTAGGTGAAGTTGTGTTAAAAGTGTTAAACTTTCTTGGAAAAGACTTTCAAGCTCATACAATGACTCCTTAAAGAGGTACATAAGACAATATAGTAAAAATGTCGCTTCCGTATCCTATCTCAATCTCAATTTTACACCTAAAAGAACCTACTAGAGAAAAAAGTTAGCTTTTCTGCCATGTCCTTGCACATAAATAAGTCGTATGTTATATTTATGCCATAATAAGTTTTATTCTTAATCTTTAAGCAGGAGTTTTAACCAAATTTCAAATATCTCACGATTTAAATGAAAATGTCGGATATAGTAGAAACCGCTCGGAAAATCACACTACTGTACTTTATAACACCTTTGAATGGTCACTTTTTTAATCTCACATTATGACAAGATAAATGCACAAGCCAAATTTGTTAAAAATTGAAATCTCTTTAA
Source organism: Copidosoma floridanum (assembly GCF_000648655.2). Next base: position 1,064,968 of record NW_019379488.1, on the reverse strand, counting down.
CTGACAGACATTTTAATTTTCAATTTTTACGTGTATAAAAATTTTGGTCACTGTGTTACTCATACAGGTAAGGAAATAGTAGTTTTCCTACGAGTTTGAAAAGTCTCTGTTTGCGAACCGAGAGGTTTGCGGCAAGAGCCGAAGGCGAGGGACGTAACGAGGTTCGTAAAGGAAACTTTTCGAACGAGTTCCGGAAAACTGCTTTTTCGCCTGAGGAAGTACCAGCCTCCCAAAACCACTTGAGGGCGGAAAAATTTTTTTCCTGTACTATTTATTGGGGATAGTTAATTTGTAAGTGGAAGACCGTTGGCGTTAACTCTACAAGCTGCAATAGTACTCCAAAGCTCGAAATGTCACTTCCGTACCCCTCCGTGGTAAAAGTACCTTTTTTTTCTAGCTTTCATGAGACACGAGTCTTGGCGTTTGGTCTAAATGGCCTTTTTTTGCGAGATACATCAATTCATAACGATTGCACTTTCGACACTAGTAGCGAAGGAGTACACTATTTTAGGTGGTCTCATATAGGCTCAAATGACAGTTAAAGCAAAGCTCTAATGATGAAAAAAACTTTCAATGTGGTGCCAACAATATAAAGTTTCAGGGATTTTTTAAAATTAAACTTGTGTTTTTCTAGTATTTTCAAGGATTTAAAGTATTTTTTGTTTGCTCCAAGCGGCAAAGTAGTCTCACGGGTTCAAAACAGCACTTTATATTCGCTATGTGCCTATGTTAGGTGGTACTGTCGAGTGAGAGTAACTGTCTCTTACTGAGATCGCCAGAATACACGAAGTCTTATAAAAAAATTTTAATAAGTTTAAAAAAAAAAACGTTA
>NW_019379488.1:1017082-1047455 GCF_000648655.2 Copidosoma floridanum | reverse complement strand
TTCATTAGAAGAATTATTTGGTAACATCCCGTAGTACTAATTGTTATTCGGTTGACACTCAACTTCATCTATATGGAGGATTGCTTTTTATTTTATATAACTTTATCTTATATAATGTTGCTTTTCTAAGATAACTGTTGCATTCTCTCTAACAAGTTATGTAACTAAGAAGTTTTTGTTATTTTTAATTAAAGAATTGGTTATTGCACTATTATTAATCCATTTAAAAAAAAGAAATCCATTTTCTTAGTAGTCTGCAAAAAAACTCTCAAACACCTTTAAAACTTTATTTTTGGTTGTATTATTGTTTATATCTTTATAATGTATTAGGTTCTATTTTAACATTTTTTAAAATTTAAACGCAGAGCAATAGCTTAAAATGCTTGTAAATGTAAATAATGCACCCAAATTTAAAAAATCAAAAACTTGTCTGGGATAGAAAAGTTCGAAAGATGATGACGCCACTTTACATCAAGATCGCTATTGTTATAAATTCCAAATGGCAATGCGTTAATATTAGGGCGTTACCACAGTGTGCTCGTCAACCAGTATGTTTTTATGTCAAATATATTTATTACTTTCGGGAAAATTTGAATATTTTCTACAAAGCAAAAGATTAATTTTTTTTTCATGTACTATGTCGCAATTGCATAACTATTGTTATTCTTCTATTAATGAAAAAGTGGAATTCTGAACCTATGTTAGTAAATTTGTCTGTTTATTTTCCAACAACGTAGTTATTGAGTCTTTAATAAAAAGAATAAAAGTCTTTAATAAAAATAAGAATGAATAAACACAAAGTTGATTGTTTACATTTAAGAGATAATTCAGCAATAGTTCAATAGATAAAAATTATATCACAAACCTTTGAAATGTAATGTAAAAATTTTAGACCTTGAAAATAATAGGTTCAAGAGACTTTTTTTAGAAATGTTTTACGTACATATTAATTATGATAATGTCACTAGAATGCTTGACATGAACAATATAAAAAATGTTATAAATTTCTGATTGACAATAACACCAAATTTCTTGTGGACAACGGGCATAGCGTCACTTTAAACTTGATGTAAAGTTATTGACCCATACTTTTAGACAGTCATGTGTGTTACTTGTTATAGTGCACACTCACGCACTAATACTTTGATAATTGGTACAAAAGAAGCGCTATGAAAAACTTTATATTAGTAGTCTCTCACTGAATATCTTATGCATTGCCAATGTCGCTTTTTGTGCAACCGAGCCTAATCACAAGCCTGCAGAAGAAATGAACCTTGATGTTGCCAAAAAAGCCATCACTGAAATTAAGTCATCTACTCTTGCCAAAGCCAAAGATGTGAATCTCGACGATGTAGATTGCTAGCCTTCTACTACGAGTCAGAACGCTTATAGTATGTCGTGGATCTGACTCAGTACAGCGCATCAACTCCAAATTTGCCAATGTTAGTCGCTCAGGGTCTTCAATGAAAGGCGGTACCCGAAAACTCACCAGAGCATGGTTCTACAAACCATTATCTAATGGTGAAAAGGTTATCCAAACATGGATGGTGTACTCGCCTTTGAAGCGATCCTTGTATAGTTTCTGTTGCAAGCTGTTTGGCAATTTCGATTCGAACTTCGCATCTGAAGAAGAATTCATTTAATTGTAGAAGCTAAATCCAAGAATCAGAGATTATGAGAATAGCCTGGACTATGAGCAGAGCTTCTTGAAATAGAAAGAGTTGGAATTTTATCTGAACCGTAAAGCAATCATCGATCAGAAACAACAAGAAGTTTTCGACAGTGAGGAGAACAAGTGGAGAGATGTACCGGTTGCTGAATATTATCCAGTTCCTAGCCAAACAGAATCTGGCCTTCAGAGGACATCGAGAAGACATTCGAGGAGATGATGGAGGTGACCAAGAGAACTTCCTGGAGTGCACCTCCTAACTAAATATAACCCTCTTCTAATGGAACATCTGACAAAGATGAAGCTGGGCGGGAGAGTCCCAGTTTCGTATCGATATCTAGAAACCCTGAATAAATTTATAAAATTACTGGGATAGCAAGCTCGGTCGATCATCATCCGTTGCATTCAGGAAGCTATTTTTTATTGCGTAATCTTCGACAGTACACCAGACATCTCCTACAAATATCAAATGAGCCAGGTTTTGCGATGCATACATATCGAAAGAGAATAGGTCACCGAGGTAAAATTTTTCATTGACTTCTCTAAACTAAAAATAGAAAATGCAGGAGATCTCAGCAACAATATAATCGTGAAGATAACATTAGATGGACTGGACATACAGAATTTGAGAGGACAGGCTGAATACCTGACAACGCTGCCACTGTGTCAGGTATTCACAATGGAGTTCAAGCCTCGATTCAAGTACTGAATCCGAAAGCTTTATTCGTTGCATGAACAAACCACTTACTTGATTTGGCTAAAGTGCATGCTGCTTCTGAATCAGTGAAGTTCGTGATATTTTTTGCAACTCTGGAGAAGCTTATTTGCCTTTTTTTTGCATCAACTGCTCAGTAGAATGCCTTAGTTGCCGTCACAAGTCAAGCAGTGAAACGAGTCACTGAAATGCGCTGGAGTGCTGGGCATCAAGCTGTCAAGACGCTTTAAAATACATTTGAGAAAGTTCTTGAGGTATTGAAAGAATTGATGGACTTCTCTCAAACTTCCAAAACAATATCGCAAGCCAGTCTTCTTCTGACAGCCATGCAGTCATTCAACTTCCTCACTTTTCTTGGCTTTTGGGCTGCAGTGCTATCTGGAGTAGATGACGCACAGATTTACCTGCAGCATCGAGAACTGGGTGTACATAAGTGTGCTCAGAAATTCTGCACTTCAACAGCTCTCCACTCGAACTCCAGCTAATTAAAAAATATCATGCATCAGTTAAATTCAGATATAGTCCTTCGAAACAAATTCACAGAAGGGGTACAGTTAGATTACTATTTCGTTTGTTTAGCTGTTTTGGCACTTAAGAAGTTGGCTATCTTAGATTCTTTTTTTTTGCAGCATCGTTCGTATACAGGCAATTCTATGCAGCGGTTCTACGTAGTTAGGCTCACTTTACGTCCATTGCTGTGGTAGTTTAATTTCACTCATATATTGAGCAGTTTGTTTTTTGAACAGTTCACTCTGCGTTACTACAACAGTACTACAATACGTGCAATTAAAATAATAATCCAGTGAACAAAGAAAGTCGTGGTCATGATCGCAAGGAGCTGTGCATCATTGCATTTTTTATAGCTGCGTCAACAGCTACGTTGCTACTGCTGCTACCTAAGCTAAAGGTCTTGTCTATGCTGCTACTACTAACTATACCTGTTATGTAGACCTTGTCTACGCTGCTGCAGATGCTGCCTGCTCTACAGGTCTTGATTGTTGCTGCCACCTGCTCGCATTGTTGCGGGCCTCTGACCTCGATACTGCTGGTTGTCTTCAGTAAAGTGCATGTTAGTTAATAATTGATCGTCCTTAGCTAATTTTTCATTGTTAGATAGTACCTGGCAACGAAACTGAAATAATCTTTGATAGCTTTCCTCAACGTCTTGAAATAACCAAGTAATATTTTCAAATTGCATTTTAACTGTAATATCCGTACAATTTACTTTAATGTTATTCAGTCGTTTTTCTAATTTAAATCGAAACTTGACACAGTATTTCTTAAAACAACTTCACTCAATATCGATATAGTATTGGTGGAGCTCTTAGCTTCAGTGTTTCTCTTCAGGTAAAGAATTATATTAAATCAAATATATTTAAACTTATTTGACAAAACTAAATTTCCTGAACATTGTTTGAAACATTTATAGTCATAGCTTAAAAACAATTCACAATATTTTAAACTTAATACTTAAATATAACAAAATTTGATAATATCATATGTAAAACAAATGAGGTTAGAAAATCGTAAACAAAACTTTTCTGATGCAATACTAATGTATGTTTAAAGATATATCAATAATTATTACTTACTGATAATGAATTAACTAGTATCGTCACAACATCTTTAATAATAGTTATTTTAGTAATGTATCCTCAAAAAAAGAAAACTATTTAAAATATTGTACAGATAAAGGATGTTGCAAGTATCACATCGGCGTTATTGCCCGATACACTAGCTGCATGAGAGAGATTCAGAGAGGTAAGTTGTCAAACACTTTTATCACAGTGTTAATAATCATATTCTTGCCCTACAGTTTAATATAATTTAATAGCTCCATACACACCTGCATGAAAAGTTTGTAAGTGTACCAAGCATAAATACATACGGAAAGTTATAACTGAAAATATACTAAGTATATTCAGTGTACGAAAACACTCGTGCCAATAGATATAGGTATGTCTCTACCCATCTCCCTGGGAGGCCACCTCTTCCTTCTTCCCTTCCCCTCCCTCCTCCAAATGCTCAGTGCCCAGTGAGTAGTGCCCTTATTAGGAGCCGGACATATAGCACTATAATAATAAAAAAATATAGATGTGTACATACCTCTGAGGATTGGAATATTATAATGATAAAAAAATAGATATAGGTAAAACGGTAGTGGATTAAATTCTCAAAGTATACCTATATATACAAAGGAGCTAAGCCCTGCCATTGTGACAAAATGGCCCCATGACTCGAGCTCGTGCGCTCTCTCTTATGGGCTTCTGAACAATCAATGCTACTATTGAACTGTAGAGAGCCTACCGTAAGCGTTAGGTAGTGCTAAAGATTTACGTGTCGCCGTTCAATGCTGTATTAAACATATACAGTGCAATCTTCTACCTGTGAGAATTCGAGCTCCAAATTATCATACCTCCAAGTGGTAGTTAAACACAAATAAATCAATCACTAAGACTTTTTCAGTGCTAAATGATTTTCCGTGTAGCCAGTAAGTTCTACTCTCTCACACTCTTACAAAGTAATGACACTATGAAAAAACGAAGCCAGCAATGGGTTTTTTAGTCTGAAGGTTGTAAAACAAAATAATTTGAATTCCAACTGCCCCAGAAATTTAAGAAACTCATAATTTGCAGAAATCCAAAATAATTTTTTTATGTTCTTTTTTCACGTTAAGTTTCGTTTGTATAAAAAAAAACTCTCCAAATTGTTAATATCTTTGTTAGGGGGGCTAGCATCACAACCTACTAGTTGTTGTCTAGTTCTGCTGATGTAAGCGCACTTATAGCCTGCATTAATAACTATACCAATTTTGAGGTTATTTTTGCTCACCAATAACATTGTGAGGAATGACACCATCACCTTCATCTCATTGTATAAAATTTACTGCTGGTATCATTAAAAAATGCAAGAGTTAAATTGTAACTACAAGTAAAACTTAACAAATGATAATTAAATTATATACAATTATTTTCATCTTAAAACATTACAGATATTCAATAAAGTGCAAAATAAGATATGATACAAAAACGGATTTTACTATATTTTACTTTTATGTATTACATGCAATAAAGAAGCGTCCACGTAAATATGTTGTAACATGATTTGACCCATGAGAAGCATGTAAGCCATGGTCAGAGATGAGTAAACAGATTGCTAACGCTAATGCTACGGTGTAAGACAACTTTTTTCCACTGATCGGGGCAACCCCCTGCGGCCAGCCGTCAAACCGGGCGCACATTTTTCGAGAGTGCGAGAGTCATATCGAAGAGCATGCGCCTATAAGAAGAGAAGTGGATTCACGTGGAAATGAGCATGTAGACGCACATTTTGGAGGTGCGTGAAAAGGGGGTATACTTAGTATGCGCCTACGAGAAGACGAGTGGAAATGACCATATAGCTACATAGCTGAGCACGCAGCCAACGCAATCAACGACACGAGTCTTTCTTTCTACTTATATACTATAACCGAAAATACTAAAAGTATATGAGTATAAATAGTTGCCAACAATATAATTTACAAATTTTTTTGTGTTTTTCTGTTAACAAAGTGAGCCTGATGAGGATGGCGTTAAGACCAACAAAACGTTGCTCAAAAAAACATCCGACATTTTGGAGTTTTTATTCTCTCCTCCTTAATTAGCTCTTAATAGATCGTGTGCTTATCTACTGCTTATCAAGTCAGTATCTAAGTGTAAATTTATGTCTAAACGAGTACGCATGAATAAGTATGTATATACAAACGTATGGCTGTAAATATGTGTATAAATGTGGATATGTAGATATGTAAATGTGTATTATTTATGTGGACATCTAAATATGTATTATATATATACATAAATATTTGTTGCCTGTGTAAATATGTATTGTATTTGTTAATATGTATGTATGTATCAATGTACGTATATAGATCCTTTTTTATTACTACATATAATAAAGGTGAGTTTTGTTGTGCCTCTGGCTTTCTTCTCACTTAAAAGTTGTGTTATTCTTGAAAAGTGCTACCTTATATTTCAACCTTTACAGTAAATAGCTTACGATACTGCATAGTACTGTTTGACTTAATTTCGATAGTTTATATCTAATGTATCATATTGATATGGTAGTAAGAGTTTTTTTTTTTTTTGTAAGGCTAAATTTAAAAAGTGCTTTATGATTAGATAATTATAAACTAATACATTTTTCATTAATAAAAAATCAAATAATGTGTGTGTGTGTGTGCGTGTGTGAGTTAAGTTAATAAATTAATAAATTATTCCTTATCATAAAGTTGCAAATAAACCTTTACAATGAAATGCAAATTATTTGCATTGCATTAATAGCATACGCAAATATAACCAAATCATCTAGAGAGCATAATGACCAATTTATATATTAATGGAAATATAATTAATAGTTTAAGCGCCTATCACTAGAAAAAGTTACTAGCCAGTTTATCAATTATTAAAACATTGAATAATACCGGGAGCGCCTATCACCAAATAACCCGAAGCGCTTACAGGCCATTTTATAGATCAAATAAATAAAAACATATAGCGCCTATCATCAGATTACCCAGGACGCTTACTGGTCACTTAGTAAATTAAATCAATAAAAATTAACAAGACAAAAGCCTTTCACCAGATGCCCCGGAGCGCTTACGGGCCACTTTATATTCAAAGCATTAAAAAAAAAAAAAAAAAAATTCGAACTTAGATTTTAAAATGTTTTTTTCACACGATAAAACTTTTATTTTTTCGAAATCCAAACACTTAGTTCCAAGTTATTGTAACAACAAAGTATAAATTAAGAATGTAAATGCAAGCCAAAAAACTATAATAAATGTACGAAGACAAATATTAATGTATAATTAGATTTGTTATACTTTGCTGGTAATAATCACGATAAATACTATTGTAATAAAGGTGAGTTTTATTGTGCCTTCGGCTTTGTTTTAACAAATCGGGAAAAAGTGTTAACAACATAATATATCAATTTAAATAGAACATAAATAAAAAAAAAATGAAAAAAAAAAAGAACAGATTGATGAATCACATTTAAAACAAAATCTGCCGATTGTTGGAATCGAAAACAAGATAGCAAAACGATTCAAACAGCCGCATAAGCATTAACCATCTTAGCTGTCTAAACTTCGGACTCGTTTGATTTAGAAGTCATATATGTTCACGGATAACCTCCGGAGCTTGTTCTATTGCTATTAAAGAAATTATGATGATAAAAATAATAAACTCGTGATTAAAGCTGAACTGACATCCTTAAAGAATAATTTAAGCTGAATATTTTTTAGAAATATTAGTGGATTTCAGAATAAGTATTTAAAGTACGGAATCTAATGAAAAAAAAATATCTTGAAATCCAAAGATAGTGTGTATAACTATGAGCATTTACTTCTTTAATTTAATTAAATGAGATTGCTATAGATAACATTGAAACAAGAGTCAATTGAATATCATATACTTATAAGTATTTTCGGTTATGGTATATAAGTAGAGAGAAAGACTCGTATCGTTGATTGCGTTGGCTGTGCACTCAGAGGCAGGCAATATAAACTGATAATCAAACTAACAGAAACTACAATGAGGAAACATTAACACTAAAGAGCTAAAATAACCTTCAAAAATATCAGAACATTTTATTTTTTGATTTCTGCCCTAAAAATTATGTAGCCTTGTAAAAGAAACTTTTGACACAGAAATAATATCGTGATTACTTTTTTCCAAAAACACAGGTTATCTGATGCAAATAGAAAAAAACTATAAAATAACTATGTAGTAATCATTTTAAGGTTCGAAAGCTCAAAAAATACGAAAATTTTCTTAAATTGTTGATTTGACGATAGATTTTATATCAAAATCTATAAATAGCTAAGTGCTTTAGTGTGTTATTTAGTATAAGATTTTTCATTACGATTATTCCAATATTATTTTACACTTTTAAGCCCATACTTGCAGACATGAGCTCAATAGTAGTGACTTATACTGATATAGTCGTTTTAATTTGATAGTAGATAAAACGACGTTGCTTGTGATGATATATACTTTTAAATGAAACTAACACAATCTACAGATACTAAACGTTAACGTTAAAAAGTGAACATTACCTTAAAAAAATAATTTTATTTGTATTTTTCTTCGTTTGTGAACTTCACAACTTATAAATTGAAAGATATTCACTATATTTTTTCATCACTACTTATTCTAAAAAAAATTTCACTTGATTCTGTTACAGAATCATGGATCTCGTTTTATAATTACTGTTCTATTTAATTGGTCAATATTTTTTTTTATCTTCACCTATTCTTCTGTCGCTTATATATATCAAAGTCAGTAAAGTATCTGACATATACATACTCGTATTGAATACATGAGTCAATCTATCTTTTCTGCTTGTCTGTCTTGCATGCCTTGTCATGTATCTGTGTAAACGAATTATGACTTACATCTTACGTCTTCTGATAAAAATATAAACAAAACTGAAAATTGTTAAGAGATCTGGCAGTCATGCATAAGCAACACATGCACACTAGGACTTAACTTAGCCCAAGGATATAAAGTATAATAGTACATCCACTAAATATCTAGGCACTAATCTTAGAATTGACGAAAGTTGATCTTTGCCGCGTCTATATACAGCTCATACTTTTAATAGATAACTGATAAGTTTTTTGTTAACACCCAAGGCTTCGGCAAATATTTTGGGTTATTAAAGCAAGTTCTGGCAAAATTTCCAGGGTCTGTTGTTCTTTTTCCTTGAAGTAGTTCATTAACTTTTATTTCAAATGTGTCATGAAGTAATTTCTGAACTTAACTGCTTTTATTTTAAAATGTCTCTGTACATAACAAACTCTACCTTTTTTTAACACGCTTTTATTAGCTTCACTTGTAACTAACTATGTATGCAAGAAAATCTTGGAATCTTAATTTGACCCACTTCCCGGTCTTCGATTAAGATAAAAGTTTGCACACGCTTTAAGTTCTGATGAAAATACAAGACTAGCTAAGAAACGTCATTACAAATCCAATATAGCGGCCTCCCCAAGATGGTGGACTAGCTGTTTGAAATTCACCCCCATGATATTGGTATCAAATGAAAGGCTTTGCTGTCAGAAATACGAAAAAAATAGTCACGTGACTTAAATCTAATATGGTGGACGTCCAAGATGGCGGACAGGCTATTTAAAATGCAGCCCCATGATTTAGGTATGAAATGAAAGGGTTTGCTGAAAGCAATGCGAATAGATATTTGCTTACCAAATTAGCATGTCATGGGTATCAATCAACAAGGTTTGACGAGAGGAATACGAAGATTAGAGTTTAAGTCTATGAGATCCCACCTAAGCCAAGGTAGGATACGCACCAAACACTGAATGGTATGAGAGTGGTAAAAAATATCATGTCGCTAGCGTCACCTGAGGGCACCGGGTGCAACCCTATTGTAATTATCCTTGCCCCCCTACATGGACTTCTGGGGGGTTGACCGTCTATAAGACTAAAAAGTATAAAATAAAAATAATAGTTTAGAATAACAAAATAATTCGGACCTTTAGTTAGATTACTCAAGAGTTTTTCCTTTGCCAAATTTTCATTAGATTTCAGGTAANCAATTAGTCGTGAAGTAAAAACAGTAAAATATGCTTAATTTTTTCCTTAGTATCAAAAATTTAATAATTTAAAATGTTTAAGTATCGATAAGAGATTTTTTTAATGTCCCCCCTAAAAAAGGTTTTCACCTACATTAAGAACGAAATTTAGAAAACATATTTTAATTTTTTACCAGCAGTCAATAGTTTGATGAGTGATTAAGTTGTTTACATAAGTAAGATTTCGTCTTATGTTTAGTGTCAAGAGACACTTTTTTAAAAATTTTATAAAGTTATCTTTCTACTCGAACGTATAATAATTAATAATTAGTTATAAAAAATTTTCCTCTAATGTCTAAGAAGCAGCAAATACGAATTAAAGTGTAAACTTTATGTACTTCCAAATCAGTATCTATGAATAAGTACGTATCTACAAAGATGTCGCCAAAAATATGTATGTATATGTGTGTATCCATAAATGTGTGGATACGTCAATATGTATTATCAATGTCAAAATGTATCATATACGTAAATATGTATACATAAAGCAATGCGTGCGACCCTTTTTAATGTTCGTACATAATAAAAGTAAGTTTTTTTGTGGCTTTGACTTTTTTCTCATGTAAAAATTGTGTTTTTCTTTTAGTCGTATTTTATATTTGCACCTTTACATTAAATAGCTTAAGCTACTGCAAAGTATATTATTGGTCCTAATTGAGATAGTTTATATCTAATTTATCATATTGATATAGTAAACCCTGATTTTTTTTTCAAAAAAGTAGGCAAACACCAAAAAGTGCTTTTAAATTAGAGAAATTGTCTACTGACGTATTTGTGATCAAACGAAAACGTAAATTTGAATTAAAAAAAAAAAGTAAAGTTGTCTAGAAAAAAAGAATTTTAATGGCTTGATGGTAAAGAAAGAAATTACCAACTATTTTATAACTAATAATTTGTTCAACCTTTTTAACACACTTTTACTAGCTTCACTTGTAACTAACTATGTATGTAAGAAAATCTTGGAATCTTAATTTGACCTACTTGCCGGTCTTCGATTAAGATGAAATTTTGCACACGCTCTGAGTTCTGATGACAATACATGACTAGCTAAGAAATGTCGTTACAAATCCAACATAACGGCTGTCTGAAAGCAACCCCATGATATGGGTATCAAATGAAAGGGTTTGCTGTCAGGAATACAAAAAAAATAGTCACATGACCTAAATCCAACATGGCGGACACCCAAGATGGCGGATTGACTACTTAAAATGCAACCCCATGATATGAGTTTTAAATGAAAGGGTTTGCTGAATGGCATATGAAAAAAATAGTCACGTGACCTAAGTCGAACATAGCGGCCATCCTAAGGTGGTGGATTGGCTTTTGAAAGGCAGCCTCATGACGTAGGTGTAAAAGGAAAGGGTTTGCTGAAAATGATGCGAAATGCCATTTTCGTATCAAATTATCATGTCATAGGTATCAATCAATAAGGTTCGATGAGAGGAATACAAAGATTGGTCTTCGAGTCTATGAGATCACACCTTAGCCAAGGTAGGATACGCGCCGAGGGCTGAATGGTATGAGAGTAGTAAAAAATATCATTTCGCTAGCGTCACCTTAGGGCACCAGGAAGAACCCTATTGTAATTAGCCTTGCCGCCTTGCCCCCCTACATGGACGTCTGGGAGGAGTCGATCATTGATAAGACTAAAAAGTATAAAATAAAAATAATAGTTTAAAAACTACAAAACATGCTTGTAGCATGCACTAAAAATTACAAAATTTAATATGAAAGAAAGCGGGGACCGTTTTGTCCGAAAAGGGTAAAGATTACATAAACGCTCCACTCTTTCTTTCATAATAAATCATAGTATATGTTTAATAAAGATGATTACCTACTTACAACCATTTCGCACTATGATTTATTATAAAAAAAAACGTGGAGTGTTTTGTCCAAAAAGAGTAAAGATTACATAAACGCTCCACGCTTTCTTTCATAATAAATCATAGTAAATGTTTAATAAAGATGATTACCTACTTACAACCATTTCGCATTGGTAATTATTTATCCTTCATCACGAACTGAAATTGTTTATGTTAACCTGCGATCTAATGAAAATTTGGCAAAGAGAAAACTCTTGAGTTAGCAAACTAAATGTCCGAATTATTTTGTAATTCTTAGTGCGTGCTAAAAGCGTGTTTTTTTATTTTTTACACTATTTTTTAAAATTTTAATTATCAAAGATCAAAAATAAAAGATTTCCAAATCCTTAAGCATAAAGTTAAAAAGGCTAATACAAGAGTATTAATATAGAGATGCATGCATGATTCTTAAGCCGAAATAATTTAATGGTATTTTGTAATCACTCATCATTCGTAAAAATGTGTAGGAAATGTAAAAGTAAAATAACCAATAACAAAGCCGAAAATCAAGACTATAACTACTCTTTTAATTAAAGTAATTATTATTTTTTACTCATTTTTGTTTTGTTAAAAAAAGATAAAAGCAATGTGTTTGCAATAAATTTTTCAATAAAACTTTATTTCATAAAAGTTTCTTAATAGAGAAAAATAAATGAACAGACATTATGTAACAATTAAAAAGATATCAAAAGTATAACTGAAACTGCAAGTTTGAGATACTAATAATTTACAAAATTTAATATTCATAATAATTTATCCTGTCTTCTTCTTTATTTTTTAGATAAATACCATATTTAGTTTACCAATTTAATACATTCACCAGAGTTTTAGTACTTAAGGTTACCCTGAATCTAGGATTTTCCATTTTTATTTTGTCTTCATAAACTAAGAAGCTAATTTTTGAACTGCTTAGGAGCTTACCGAAATTTGGTATATACATCTCTAATATTGTGAATGTTAACAAAACGTGCATAGAAGAAAAAATATGCGAATGGAGTATGACTTATGGTTCTCTTATTCTCTTGGATTTATGTACCTAGTTGACTTCGTACAGGCTAGTATAGTTTTTTGTTGTTAAAACTGTCTTTGCTTCAGTTAAGTAAAATTTTTTAGCTTAGTTCAAACATTTACTTTAAAGTGAGCATATAATAGTGTTGACCTAATAGAATAATAATATTTACGGATATTTCATAGTATGGCCAATATGAGAGATCTTACCTAAATTATCTTCTGCCCATAATTTTAATGTATTTCTCTGACCCAAGTTCAATAAGTTTTTAAAACATTTAATTTATTAATATTAAAGACTTGGACCAGATTATGACTGGTACATGTTTTCTTTATCGATTGCGAAGTCAATATTTTTTAAATTAAAATTATTCGTATTGGAACAACATTTTGGGCACCTTCAAGTAGCATTATTTTTGAAAATAAATTTAATACTTGAGCCATCAAACAGAGTTGTAAAAATTGTAAACTTAACTTTGAACGATTTGTTTTTAGACAGTGAAAGTTCATGTTCTACTAAACTACTAATTTCAGTACGTAATATGTTTCTAAACTGTTTCGTCGTTATTTTGTTGGCTTCTTTTTTCACAGCTAGAAACAATATTTGGGAGAAACAAATACTTCAGGGACTTAGATTCACAACCTTTTTATTTTCAGATAGAGAATTCAACTGAAGTACTAACAAGTAGGTGACCAAGAGTGATTATTGGGGATCATAAGAACTATTTTAGGGATTCTCGCACTTTAGTTGTGCATCTAGATACCCAGAAGAGCTTTCACTGACAAGTGTTCCATAAAGTTCTATGTTACGTAAAAACTCCTCATCTCACTCTAATGCAACTGCCTTGCAAAGGCGTTAAACAGTCTGATCATGCAGTTTTGGCAGCGGTACATAGTATTCGGTTTCTGAGTAATAAACGTCAGTAGGTAGACAGTCAAGTTGGGCTTGTGAAAGGGCATTATAGCCAAAATAAATTTTGCAATTTCTTCCTTTTGCGTCTTTTACTAACCTAGAGTAATTTTCGTAGCTCAGGTCATATTTTTAATTTACTGAGAGAGCACTCTTCTTAGTCTATGTAATGCATGGGTCTGCAATATGGAAAAAAAAGAATTTAGAGTATTATTAGAGCAGTATAAAAATAGATCAGAAATGCGGTAAATGCTAGTGATGTTATTAAAAAAGAGACCACTAATTTTAATGAATGTTATTCAAATGTTCTAATAATAAACCCGAAGGCTGTAACATTTTTTGTTTTTTTTTTCATTAGTTTTGTTAAAGATTTCGATTTTATTTAGTGTGAGGCATTATGAGCAATACTAATTTTTCTAAAAATACTTTTTCACCTATACAATGCATTGGTAGATTCATTGATTTTGGTAATTCTTAATGCTTCTCTCAAGATATTAACATTTATTTTATCACTTTTAAGTAATTTTAGGGCTCGAAACGTAAGTGTACTACGACTAGCATCATCAANAAGTAAAGAAGATTAATAAATAAAATTTGAGCCAGAGCAAGAGCAAGAACAAGAGTTAGTTAAATATATAGCATATACTTGGTTACATTCAAAAAAGAGAAAAACTCGTGTTTTCGCTTACCTTGGCTGTGCGCTCAGCTATATAGCTATAGTCAACACTTCCACTCCTCTTCTTGTAGGCACACATTTTATACACCCTTTTCACGTCTCTTGAAAATGTGCGCTTATATTCTCACTTCTACGCGAATCAACTTCTCTTCTTGTAGGCGTACGCTCTTCGATACAAGCCTCGTACTTTAAGAAAATGTGCACCCGGTTCAAAGGCTGGCCGTGGTTGGTCACTCCAATCCGTGTCAAAAAGTCGTCTTGCATTATAGCATTAGTGTTAGCAATCTTTCTATCTATCTCTGATAGAGCATAGCATTGGAAGTTCTCAGTGGCAAAGGTGGTAGAGCACCAGCTTCCCGCCACACAGTGAGTAAAACAGCACTTTTTTGGTTTAAAAGTTTCTAGGAAAATCTCTCAAAGACCATAGTTTTGAACTGAATTGAATGATTTTTTTTTATTTTCCAGGTTTAACACTTCGTAAGACATCTGTCGAAGCTAACTTTTAATTTTCATGATCAAATTTATTCTACGTAACCTGACATGTCTAAAAATAGCAAAACCCGCTGAATCAAAGGTTATTAGCTATTAATAACTTTGATTTTTTAAATATACCTGCACAATATCAAATGTATAGTTCATTTTAAGTTTGTTTATTATAAATGAATAGAAATAATAAGTAAATTCAAGAAAATGGATCCAATACAGTGGACCAAAATAAATAAATTTCCTAAATCTCACTGAAATTTATTACTCGGGGATTTTCAAGGTGGCTAATTACAAGTCTGTTATCGTAACTTACAAATTCAAGATGGACCAAAATTAATTAATTTCCCAAATCTTATCGAGAAATATTACTCGGGGATTCCTGAGGTCGCTGATTACAAATCTGTTATCGTATTTTATAAATTCAAGATGTGGGATCCAATAAAACTGACCAAAATCTGATTTAGTATCCCAATATTAGCTAAAATTACCATTCGAGTGTTTTTAAGACTGCCAATTATAAGGTTGTCATTGTTGTTGGCAAATTACGTATGGTACATGATATATAAAGACTACAAATAAAATAGATTTTGGGATATTACAGATTTAAATGTTCATAAATGTGTAGTAACACTAAGTTTGGTTTACTAACACTTTTGTGTGATAAGTTAAATAGTTGAAGTCAGAAGCTGTCAATTGCTAGTAATTCAATAGGCTTAACTGTAAACATTATGTATGTTAATTAATTATTTTTATCACAAGCAGTCAATCACCAGAAACCCAATTGAGAAATTGTTTAAACTTAAAATATTTTAAAAAGTCGTGGGATAACAAATTCTTGATAAATTTTTTACCAAGTTGCACTGCACTTTTATTAGGAATATAGAATTACCTGACTTTTAGAAGTAATTTACCTGAGATTTGCATTACGAATATTTGACTCTTACTCAAAACTTATTACAGATTTAAGTATTACTTTCACCTGAGACTTATCTGATTTCCAGCAAACAAATATGTATGTTACGGAGAAGTACAAAAAAATTTTAAATATAGCAATAGTAATGACAATTTAAGCCTTAACTTGCTTTGAACTATTTAAATAAAACATAAAAAAAGGAAGATTAGGTATCAAATAGATGTAGCTCCTTAACAAAAAAATTTTATTGTATAAATCCAAGAGTGTAATTCCCTTATTTTTAAAATCTAGTTATATTATCTAAAAGTCGATTAAATTATTTTTGCACTTAATTTAGTAGATACAAGGTGCAGCGATGTAAAGAAAAATTGACGTCTCCATAAACTATAGTCGTTTTTAGATTATGTAGTCTAGCACGCTACAGAAATAACTATGAGAAATAATGCCGAGTAAGAAAACACACTGTTTATATATCTTAACATAGAACCATGAGAATAAATAAAAAAGCCTTGTTGTTTTTCTTATACTCATGTACATGCAGATAAGCTACGTTAGACCAAGGTGGATTATAACTGCAACTTCAAAATAAAATTTAAGAGTAAGTTGAACTATACCTCCAGGTCAAAACGCAGTTAACAGTGCCCTTATATTATTTGAAAATTTGTCGTGGATTTCGACGTCAACATTTAGTAGAACTCGTGTTAAATGCAAGTAAAATTTATTTATAGATTTCGTATGTTGAAATTTAAACTTTAATTTTTGCATTGAATTTTGACTTCAGATTTCTGCTTTGAGTTTTATACGTAGTCTCTAATATAACATTGTGCATGGAAAAACTGCATAATTTCAACATTAAAATCAATTAGGCGAGAAAACGTTGTGCTAGGAATTCTCAATTACAGCTCAATGCCTGATTTTCACTGGTGATTTCATTAGATGAAACTAATAGACCGACAGTTATAGAAAATAATATTAAGTGCCCTTTCTTCTGAAATCCACCCACAAAAAATTAAGATAATTAACAACATAGAGTTAGACCGTTTAGTCAAAATAATATACAAGCTATGGGAATTCATCTATGATTCTCATCCATACTTAAAAGTTATCATGGTGCTTTGTGGTCATAAGGATCCTTTGAAATTATTACACGAAATAAATAACTATGAATTCTAGAGTAAAGTATATTACAAGTTGCTGTCAATAAATATTTGTCTAATAATTTTATGAAAAGGTAAAATATAAATAAATCAATTATTTCAACTCGCCCTAACTATAAGGTTAAAACGTGGAAAGATTATGAATTTGAAAGCTTATTGTACAAAAGCTTCCAGATTTTTGCTGCTCGTGACTTGGTTAATTATCAGTTTTAACAGTTTTAATTTTTGAGAATCGATGGCACGTACCACCATTAAAATCACTGTTAGACACTGATTGTTGATTCTGATCCACTATATAGGATTTGCTAGCTTAAATTTATTAAATATGATATTACAGACTTTAACTAGTGACCTCAAAAACTGACAAGTAATGATTTTGAAGAGTTTCGAGAACTTGATTAATTTTAATCTGCTAAATTGCTTCCAGCATCTCTGCTTGCGGTAGCAGATTCGTAATCAGTGACCTTAAAAGCCCTCGAGTAATGTTTTTCAATGAGATTCAGAAAATCGATTAATTTTAATCCACCATATTAGATCCACCATTTTAAATTTACAAATTACGTTAACAGATTCGTAATCAACGATCTGAAAAATCTCCAAGTAATGTTTTTCAATAAGATTCGGGAACTTGATTAATTTTGATCCGCCATACTAGATCCATCATCTTGAATTTACAATGCATTTATCAAATGCAAACTTTAAATTCACTATTAAATTAAAACTGTGCAAATATACTTTAAAAGCAAAATTATCAATTGATAATAACGTTTGATTCTGCAGGTTTCGCTATTTTTTGACATTTGAGATTAAGTAGAATAAACTTGAAGATGAAATTTAAAAATCAGCCTTGACAGATGTCTTACAAATTATCTAACTTTAAATACAAAAAAAATCATGCAAATCGGCTCAACATTATAATCTCTAGAAACTTTTAAACCAAAAAAAGTGCTTTTTCATCTGCTGTATTCCAGGAGGGCTCAGGCTTAAAACTCTGCTTCGTCACTTTTTTCTGGATAACTAGGTGGTATTTTTCGTATGCCCTAATCACTATGATATTATATAAGTAGACAATTAGTATAGTGCCTTTTACCGTATCATGCAGATAAAAGTTAAGACTAACGATACCTCAAAAAAGTGTGGTGGGTAGATAATATCTTGCATTGTTAAATCGTCCCGTTAAAAATAAATTGTATTAAAAATAAAATATATGTTCCAAATAGTTGTCGTATACGTATATTTATACCCACAGCCATGAAACAAAGACAGACAAGACAAATAAACATGAAAATTCTTTCCTACTATTCTAACCCTGAATTTTATATGCCTTCAACGTAAATACCCTAATTTCAGTATCTAAATCAGGATTCGTAAGGAATAAAATTAATCATTGTCAATAAATTGTATAATTTTTAAGTAACAGTGGTAAGTTTTTACTCGTACCGTTTTTGTGGTCTTTATAGACAAATTTACTGTTAAAAGAGTTTCATTTTTAAAATAAATATAAATCAGAATTATTAAATACTAAATTATCCCAAGATAGTTAAAATTTTTTACCTTAACAATTAAATCTTTTCAAGCATCTTGTTGATTAGCAAAGTTTATTAAAAAAAAAAAAACTATTTCATTAACTATTTCATTGAAAAAAATAAGTATTCCCAATTTCAAGTGTCCAATAAAAACTGATAAAAAATATTTTTGTCGGATTTTAGTCGGCCTTTGCACTCGGAAAACCACATAAAACACAATAAGGTTCAAAAATTGATTTTTCTCATGTATGTTTTTTCACAAGCACAGGATTAAACATAACTTAGTATACAACATTAGGTCTCTTCACCCAGATGGCCACACCAAAACGGGGGGTTCAAGTATTTTGGAAAGAATTGTAATAAAAACTTCTTTTTTTTTTCATTTCATGTCCTATAGTTGAACCCTACCGTTTTGGTATTGCCATCCTGATGGTGCGACCTAATGTTATGCATTAACTTATGATTAATATTGTACTTGTGAAAAAATAGGTATAAGAAAAATCTAATTTTAAACCTTATTGATTTTTGTGGGGTTTTCCAAGTGCAAAAGCCGACTAGAAACCGACAATAATATTTTATATCAGTTTTTGTTAGACATTTTCAATTGAGTTGTCACGTTAAGATACACATGTGGCATTAAAATTTTCACTTTGTACTTCGTCAATTTCCAGTTTAAATTTTTCTCCCTGATAAGGCTATATCTGTTCAAAATCTCCCGCAGCCACTTTAACTTGCTCTTTTCTGCTTCTATTATTCAGATGCACACTCTGAAATGAACTACTATAAATTTTATGCAATTCACCAATATTTTTTATGTAATCATCAAATCAATAATATATTATACAATTATTAATGTATACTGACGACATGATACTATGATGGTATTTCTTACTAACTTCTTTCTGAATTTTCAAGGTACTTTCTCATGTCAGTACCATTATCAGGAAAGTAGAAGTGCATCAATATATTTCGAAGGTTCGAAACTTCCTGTGAGAATTAAGGCAGTTCTAAGAAATGTAAGAATTATTTCTAAAACAGTTTTGACCCAAAAAAACATATTTGGAAGTGTAAATAAGTTATTATATAATTATTATTAGCATGAAAATAAGAAAAAACTTTTCTAAGTTATACACATCACGACTTTTTGTTGTATGCTAAAATAGGACGATTAACATTAATGTTGTTATAAGCCATATTTCTTACACATTGTTTATCATGTGGACTACAACAGGATCTTTTATGCTGAAACTTTTCTTCACACTAGTATGATAAGCCTATTGTTTCCTGCAAAAAATCCTTCTAAATTACAATGTATGTCATTTATCTTTTTCTTAAAAAGCTTGCATTTTACAATTAAATATCTTATAAACTTCTGGACTTCTGCTGTCTGATTTAACGTACTGTTAGCTAAATATACATTTGTCATGAAATCATCACTATAACTAATTCTTTGATAACTGTTATAACAATAACCACAAACATCAAAATTAAAATAACTGTAGGAGAAACAAAACGATTTCTCTGCTTGTGTGCAGAAAGTATATGGACAGAGCTCAGTAAATATACCCATAGCCAACATCATATGCGATTAGCAGCACTACTTCTTTTCAAGAGCATGCTTTTCTATCAACTATCATACTCGTAGCTAACATAAAGATAAGACCATTTCGCAAATACTGAGACTGAAAAAATCTTGTTTTGAGTATTTTGAGATACATATGTCTCATTTTCGTTATTGTAACGACCATTTAACCCATATTTTTCGATAAAGTTGTAGAGTAGGATTAAAAAGGCTAAACAAAACCAAAATAAATAAAGAACACTGATAAAAAGAACTTTTTTTTGCTATTGGAAAATCCACGTATGCAAATAGCAAGTAAACAGTAGCATGGTCGTCGAGGCTTCGACTGCTTTCTCAAACTTACCTTGTCACGCTCTCACGTGACTTTGTTTGAAAGTGTGTACGGAAAAAGCTATCACAAACAATGGTAGTTACAAAGTATCTGCCATCAAAAGCATTTACCAATCTCTATACTCCCATCTTTCAAATCACTCTGAAGGCCTAGTGGAAAAGCTAGTAATGCGATTGGAAAAAAAACTGATAATATTTTGAAACTGATATGGAACATTCTTACAAGGAAGCATTACGTAGGTATTTGCATAATATGCATGCGAGTAACGGCAGGAACTTATGAAATTGCCTAAAGATATTCCATCTTATCTATCATCTCAAGTAAATTTGAAAAACAGTATGTGAAGGCAGTCACCTCGCAATTTCCTACCAAATTAAATTCCTTGCTACTTTTACATAACTGTTAGAATTTTTGCTCATAGCGTTGTAAACACACTCTTACTGATAACAATTTTTTTCAAGTAAAACTTCAATAGGAGTGCTATGCGTGAGAATAAATCATTAATTTCAGATTTTTGACCTTGAGAAAAAGTGTGACGGAAATGGATTTTGGATGTTGCTCCCACATCACCCCGCCACACAGTGAGAAAAAAGCCCTTTTTTTGTTCAAAAATCTGCTAACACTACAATTTTCGACGTAATTCTCCCATTTTTTTTTTTTTTATAAACTTCTTAGATCTCAAGCTTCAGTGTGTCACTGCCGCTTTTTTCTGAAGAGACCAAACCCTAACCTCAAAAAATCGGAAAATACAGACAAAACAGATTTAAAAAAAAATTTCTGCAAAAATTAAATTTAATTCGAAAATGGTGGAGACAACATGGGCCCAAAAATTAAAAATTTTGCTTGATTTTGCTTTGCTCTATACAAATTAGTACACAACACAATTTCTTCAATCCGAAAAATACTACATCTCAATCAAAGATGCCTTATCATGTGTACAAAAACTTTGAGAAAAATTATTCTAAACTTGAAAAAAATAACTTTATAAATGTGTCATTCTTTGGTTTATTTTCCATAGTATTCAACGAACTACAGAAAATGGACGAAAATATTCCTCTTCAAAATAAAAAATTTTTTTTTCTTTGAAAATAATAGAACTCACATTGTTTTAAACGGTCTAATTTATTTGTACCTATCTGTTTTAAAGATAAACTGAATGTGATTAAAGTTTTTACATTTTAAAAATAAAATATTCCATATATAAACAACTTATGAAGACAGTAAACAGTAATATAATTTTATTGAGTCTTATTTAACTTAAAATACCTTAAACGATCTAGGTTTTCCTGCTGTACTTGATTTTTTTTCTAAACATACTATATTATAGTAGATACTTTTCATGTGTTTTTTCTTGTCAAAACTGTTATTCTTGCTAAAAAAAAACAATACGATAATTAAATTTTATTGCGATATGTTCTTTTACAATTTAGTCATTCGTGATTCAGATGACTTTTTGACGTCAGGACGTTATTCATATATTTACTGGGGAGAAAGGTCAGAGAGGTGAGTGGAGCGCAAATACATGCAGCAACGCTGACAATGGTTTTTCTTCCGTGGATTATGCATGCTTTTACGCATACTTAATTCTTTCTTTCTAAATTTATTCAGAAGCTAACTTGTAGATCTATAGTAGTGACAGGAGATTGAAACAAGACTCGACTGTTAATAATAAAGTGATATTCAATTAAATAAGTGTAACAAAAATATTAGACCGAGTTCGCTTCGAGGAAGCACAACTCTTCGAATACAAGGTAATAGAACTAAGCTCAAGACGACGAAGAAGTGAGTCGTTTGAGCTGGCCTTGAAAATAATGCAAATCAAGTAAACTGTAAAAGAACTAAGCTCAAGACCATGATGAAGCGAGTCGTTCGAGCTGGCATTGAAGAATAAAGTTGTCTTGACTCGAAGAAGACTTTCGCTAACTTACAGACGACAATTCAGTGCCAGTGAGGAGGCTATCCTGACCATGACGTAATGCGTTGCAAACTTAACAAGAGAGTTTTGTAGCGACTTTTAAAGTCAGGAGCGACTATGTGAGAGCATCTTTCAACTTCAAAGGTCTGCGAGCAAAAAAAGAAACTGAAACAAATGTGCGAGCTAACCAGCAATGAAACTCGACTTTTGAAGCCAGAAAGCCAAAGAGGGAGCACCTACACTTGTCAGAATAAATAAATTTCGAATCATCAACTGTCAAGTGTGCATACCCCTACTACAACAGGCTCTTATCTCCCCATGACAACGTTAAAGGGCGCATTACACCGATCATGGCAGCGTTCTCTTGCGATATTCACTCTTAGGTCAACAATTCCGTTGTTATTAACAGAAAACTCTTTGTAAAAATGGTATGGTTTGTTTTAATAGTAGCTTATTTTACATTTAAGATATTATTAACTGTAGCTTAATAAATGGTGAGAAGCTACATTAAAGTTAGACATACTATGCCAGCAATAAGTAATATACCATTAAAATGAATTAAAACACTATGTATCAGAACTATTTGTTACTATTAAGAGCTGAAAGAATTATACGTAAAGTTCTTGTAAAGTATTTTTTTCTGTATACTATTATATTCAACATACCAACCCTTCCTAGACTAAAACCAAAATAATAACTTTCTTTTAAATATCAACAAAATATGTTTTATTCTAAGATCTGCCTCAAATGTATGAATACTGAACAAATTTCATCGACAAAACATGGATTCAATGTAAAAAATGTATATGACCTGATTTTTAATAAGTCTTAATAAATAGTATTGAAAGAAAACAAAAATTAAAATTACTTTAAAATTGAGTAATGTCAGAATCTTTTAGAGATGACAAATTTAAATATTCGTTGATGTAAGACATAAAATATTCTTATAAAAGTAACGATTGTATAAAAACTTCAAATACCTTTTATGCTGACACGGATCATGCACAACTGCTGCAAATTCTGTAGTTGTATAACTCGGATTTATATAACCAGTAGTATTAAAGTTGTAAAATACTGGTGAGAACTCTTTGTATGAGGTATTATTTTTTTGACATTCTGCTGCTTTAGTCAAGTTTTTCTTATTCATAAATTCATCAAACTGACAACATTTTGACACAAGAGCTAAATTTTTGTATTTATGAGAAATCATATTCAGCCAAAACGATACGTTCTGAAATTTAAAACATAAATTGAAAATATACAAGTGATTGCTAAAATAGTGCTACAAAACAATAAAATAAATGATAAGTACTATTTAGAAAGATGTATTCATCAAAAATCTATAATTTACTAGTATATTATACAAGGTGCTTAAGAAAGAACTACCAAAGAAAACAAAAAAAAAAAAAGTAACAAGAAATAAATTTGTAACCATAAAAAAATTTTACAAAAACGAGGACTCCTCGAAAACGGTGAAAACAGATGAATTGCAGTTAAAAAGTTATTTATTTATTAATATTTTTTGATCACTTATGAGTTCAAAGCCAATATTTTTACAAGATATGTTGAAATAAATTTCGGTTAAACATACTTACATGTTCCTTGCTAAACCCCCTTTTAAAATAATTAGCATTACTATTTTTATTATTCATCCTGTTTTGGTAATATTACATGCAAACTAGAAGAATCAATTTGTAATAGCAAAAAATTAAGAAAACTATTTTAACCAACATTGTGCATAAGTGAGATGCTGCAGACTTGAGCCAAAAACAAGTTTAAATAAACATTGCGATATTTAGTTCTTAATTAAATATGATTAAAGCCTCTAACTTAGCTTTATTTAAAACGTTAACCCCAAGAATGAAAAAAAAAACATATCAACCAGATGTACAGTGAAAATTTTCAAACCAATAAGACACTAATACTTCGTTTTAAAAAAGGTAGGAGACTTCAAGTAGATGACTGTTTATAGGCTTAGAATATCAATCAGGCGTAAAGGCTATTAGAACAATATAGTTAAATTAACTCTATGCTTATCTGTCAATAAATATTATAACTGTCCTCTCAAAATTCTTCTTTGATAGCAAACATTAAGTATAAGCTTCTAAAAAAAATATTCAAAATAAGCAGGAAATATGAAACACAGCTTTCCTAAGAATTTTTCTGGAAAATTTTGATAAACAAAGATCCCTACTTGAAAAGCTTACAAAGCAAATATTTAAAAAAAAGTTTTAGAATCATCTGGAATTCTCAAATTTAATATCTTTAGTCAAATAAACCTAGAACAACGCTTAAAACAAAAAAAAATGTAACAGCAATAGAACATTAAATTTTTCTTTCATAAATGCTAGAATTAACTTGTAAATCTGCAGTAACTTGCACGAAGTGTAAAAAGAAGCATCATACGCTGCTACACTTTGATAGTTTTGGTCCTAATAATCGCAGCAGTCCTGAAAGCAAAACTGAAACCAAGACAGAGATAACTACCAGTTGCCTTCAAGTATGCAAGAAGGTTAAAGCGATAGAGACGAATTCAGTTGGTCGGTTACTTCCTACTGTTTTAGTTAATGTTAATGGTCCTAGTGAAGTAAAATATCTGATTCGAGCTTTAATTGACCAATGTTCAAAATGTTCATTAATTTCGCAATCATTGAGTGACTTAATAGGTTTAAAACAAAGTAAGGTAAATTTTCAAATAACAGGAGTAGGCGGACACTTGAAGGTCAGTACTAGGAAGGAAGTCAGTTTCCAGATTAAGTTTAAATTCGGTAAAAGTTTTGAGTATCAGGTTTCAGCTTTAGTGCTTCCCAAAGTTTCTTCGTATCAACCTCCTCGTAAATGTTCATCTGTTGGCTTGTCTCACTTGGAAGGATTAGTTTTAGCGGTCCCTAATTTTCTGGAAAATCATAAAATTGATCTTTTGCTAGATTCTGCAATTCATCCTCTAATAATAAAAAATGACGTTAGGAGGTCTGCCTATAATCAGCCTATTGCCAGTTTAACTTCGTTAGGATGGATGGTTTCATGGCTTATTGATTGCAATGGATCTAGTTTCAAATCATCAACAGTGCACTCAGTTGACCGATTACGTGATGAGCCACTGAATGAACTGTTGAAGAGATTTTGGTACTTAGAGGAACCTTTGGTTCATGGGTTAAAGTTGTCCCCTTTGGAGGAAGTGTGTAAAAATATTTTCTTACAGAGTTACAAGGGAGATACCGATTACCAATGTATTGTTAGTTTACCCTTCAAGGAAAGCAGACCTACGGCAAACTTAAAAGTTTATAGTTATAAGGCTGCAGTATCTATGTTAAAGTATATGGAGCGACGGTCATCAAAAGATCCTGATCATCAGTGCTCGTACTGTGCATTCATGAAAGAATACCTAGACCTGAATCACATGAAGTTGAGTAGTTATAGTGTAGCAAAGTGTTTTCTCCCACACTTTGGGATTCTTAGAGAAGATAGTTCCACTACCAGGTTGAAAGTAGTTTTTAATGGCTCGAGGAAAAATCTTTTCAATTTAGTGATGCGTTGGCGCAATTATTCTCACGCCTTTGTAGCTGACATTGAAAAGATGTTTAGGCAAAAGGGAGTAGCTGGAAAGAATCAGGATTTCCAGTCAATTTTGTGGCGTTTTAATCCCTCAGACTCAATTCAAGTGTTCAAATTTACCACAGTGACTTACGGTTTGGAATGTTCACATTATCTAGCTAGTAGAGTTTTAAAACAATTAGCTGATGAATATCAAGATTCACTACTTATTGTCATTGGAGTTCTTGAGTCAGAAATTTACATAGACGAAGATACTTCTGCAGTCTTTGTGGTTATTACAATTGTCATGGGATAAGAAACTGCCGGGTAGTATAATTCAGGAGTGGTTTAAGTGGCTAAAGGAATTTCCTGGGTTAAAGGAATTCAGAATTCTACGTTGGAACGGTTTCTCCCTTTCATTAGAAAGTATCGAGCTACACGGCTTTTCTGACGCTTCGAAAAATGCTTATGCGGCCGTAATCTATTTGAGAATTGTCCAAGAAACTGGAATTTCAGTTCAGCTATTGATTGCCAAAACTAAGGTTTCTTCTATCAAGACGGTCAGCATTCCTAGATTGGAACTCTGTGCAGCTCATCTGCTAAGCAAGTTGGTCCAACACTATTTGGATACATCTGAGATCGGTATTTCCGACTCTTGCGTTCATCTTTGGACAGACTCAAAAAATGTTTTGTGTTGGTTGAGCTCCCCTCCCAACAGGTGTTGTACCTTTGTGGCTAATCGCACTTTTGAGATTTACACTTTGACACCAGCTGCGAAATGGCATAACGTTCAGTCTCGTTATAATGCAGCTGATGTTGCCTCTCGAGGAATATCTCCTAGTCAGTTGCTTCAGCAAATATCTTGGATATATGGACCTACCTTTCTATACCAGAACTGAACAACGTATCCAAGTTTTATTGTGAGCTCCATTTTTACTGATCCAAATCAAGTAGACTGTTAAGTTACAACGACTAGTGAGAAGTTCGATGCTAGAGTATCTTGGGATCTATATTCCCATTATTCCTCTCTTAAAGGCTGCTGCATGTTACCGCTTACTGTATGAGATAATTTTTCTTTGTCGCATGAGAGTAGCTAAAAGAAATGAACATAGTAAAGCCATAAAACCAAACAAAATTAATACAGAATAAAAGTTTTTGAATCTTGACCTTTTGGAGGATAAATTCGGAGTAGTTCTTTCCACCTCTAAAGTGAATAACGCTAGATTGTTTTGGATTTATTATCATTAGCAATTTTATTTTTGTTCAGAGTTGAAGACTCTTAAAGGAAATTTAGATAAGCCTTTAATTAAACATAAATCACTTCCTGCTACTAGCTGTCTTTTGAAGCTTAAACCATACCTCCAGGATGGTCTTCTACGAGTGGGTGGTCACCTAAGTCATTCTTTTCTTGACGAAGATGCCAAACACCTGCTAGTTTTGAGGTCTTAGGACCATCTAGCTAGTTTATTGATAGGAGAAGCTCATGATCGTACTTTACATGAAGTGTTCAAATCACTTTGATGACCATTCAAAGAAATGTTTGGCTTGAAGAGACCTCAGGCAGTTAGGTCATTTATTGGGAAGTGCTTTACATGTAAAAGATACTCTTCTGTTACATTACACCAATAAATGGCAGATCTGCCAAAAAAAAAATTAACCCTAGTCCTCCATTTCGTAAAACAGGGACAGATTACACCGGTCCATTTAAAGTTCGTCTCTCAAAAAGTCGCGGAAAAATTACTCTTAAAGGGTATATTGTTGTCTTCGTGTGTATGAGCACGAAAGCCGTACATTTAGAGTTTGTAGAAAATTATACTAGTGCTAGCTTTATTGCGGCATTTCACCGGTTTACTGCCAGACGCGGTTACTTTTCAGATCTTTATAGCGATTAGGGGATTAATTTGGTAGGAGCTCCGAGTGAATAAAGAGAGCTGTGGGAAGGTTTAAGGGGTTTGAGAGTTTTTTCAGAAGAACTTCTGAAACTAAACATAAATTGGCATTTCAACACTTCTTCTGCTCCCCATTTCAGTGGATTATGGGAGGTGGCCGTTAAGTCTTGAAAGTTTCATTTAAAGAGAATTGTAGGTGAGCAGGTAGAATATTCCACTTTATTATGTCAAGTAGAGGCGTGCTTAAATTCACGTGCATTGACTTCCTTGTCAGATGACCCTGAAGATCCTCGTGCCTTGACACCTTCTCATTTTTTTATTCAACAACCATCGTTTTTAATACCGAAACATGACCATAGTAATGACAAGCTGCCGTTGAGCTCACGCTGGGAATTAGTTTTGCAATTGACTCAGCAGTTTTTAAAGCGTTGGCGGGATGAGTATTTAAACACTCTTAATTCTTGTGCTAAGTGGTTGAAGCTTTGAAATTCCTTGCAAATTGGCGATTTAGTGTTAATTAAAAATAAGATAACTCCACAGGGCCTTCGGCCATTAGGCCGAGTAGTTGAAACTTTCCCCGGTTCTAATGATCTGACAAGTGCGGTTAGAGTTAAAACAGCCTTGTCGATGTATACTCGACCTATTATGAAGTTGATTCTTTTGCGTAAAAACCAGGATTCACTCTAAAGTTGAGTTTAGTTTTTTCACAGCAAATTTATTAAACTGAAATTTAGCGTTATAAATTTCTTGATCCAAATGAAATTCTTTTCTTCTGTTTAAATTTGAAAAATCGAATAATTAATAAAATTTTTTTTTATTAAAGCTGTGAACTTACTATTAAACTGTTGTTTTAATACTAACACACTAAATTCCTTCTACTAATATTGATTCCCTTCCACTCAGGCAGTAAATCAACGGTGAGAGGATGTTTAGAATTGTCATCGCAAAGTTGAATTGCTCTTTATGTTTAAGTTGTAAGTGCACAAGCATGTGCAAAATTCATAGTGATTTATTTTGAAATGTGAATAATAAAGCGGTTGAATTGTTGCAGTGGTTACTCGTAAATCTAGACTGCTACATTTAAATGAACCACGTGTAAGCTTACTAGCAAATAAGCCAGCAACCAATTAGAAAGCCGTTATTGAACTCAAGACCGACAGGAGCTCCAACTCCAGTCAGTCCACCTCGGAAGCTCACTCGCATAGACAGCTTCCTGTTTTTGTTGCCAGACATAAATTTGTCTCGTTAGTTTAAAGAATACTGAGTCGCCATAGTTCGAGCGTTAAGAAAAGTATCAGTTTTGTCATATCATTTAAGGCGCGTTAAAAGTTTAACTTTCGTTAATGTACAAAGCGCATTGCTTTGATTACATTTTGTTACATTAATTGACAATTTTTAATATAGATAAATTTTCTTTGAGTGCAAAAAATGTAGTGATCATCTTCTCCTCGCATTTTCCTGCTCCCCACCAAAATAACTTCCCAAGCGCAAGGCAGCTCAAATTATACAGTCCACTAAAAGCTAAGTTCAAAAAATCATCATCATTATCATCATCACGATCATCATCTTCATCAACTTCATTATTTTCATTAATGTAAGCAGTGTCATTATTATAATCATTTTTATTATCGTCATGATTATTGTAATTATTAACATTGTCATTATCATCATCATACTCATCATTATCCTTATCATCATTGTCATTATCAGAACGAACTGTATTATTTTTATAATCATAATTATTGGCGTTATTTGTATCGTTATAATTATTAGCATTATTATCATCGCCATAAGCATCATTAAACTCTTTAACATCATGATTATCATCATTATCATCTTTAATATCTTTATCATCATGAATATTATCATAATTATCATCATTTTCATCAGTATCGTCATCATCATCACTATTGTCATCATTTTTCACACTATCATTGTCACCATTACTATCGTTGTCATCATCATAGTCATGAGTATTAAAATTATCTTAGTTATCATCATTATCATGATCATTAAAATAATCATGATCGTCTTTATTATCGATACCATTATAATCATAATTATCATTATCATTATCATCATCATCATGGTCTTTATTATTATGATTATTATCATTATTATCATAATCGTTTGCCTTACTACATTATCGTTATTATTATCATTCTTTTTTTCATTCTCCTTATCATTACTATTTTAATTATTATCATTTAAATTACTGTAGACAACTTTTATTTTATTATTATGATTATAATTGTCATCATTACTATCTATATGAGTATTACCATCGTACTTATAACCACAATTATTATTATTATAATTATTATTATTGTCAATATTATTATTTATCATTATCATTATTATCATTATCATGACCATTAAAATTATTATAAATATTATCATCAACATTATTATCATCATCGTCATTATCTTTATCATAATTATTTCTACCATCATTATCATTTCCTTTAACATCATCATTATAATTATTATTTTTATTTATCGAATCACCATAATTATTATTATTATTATTATTAACACTATCAATATCATTTTTATTGTCA
>NW_019379488.1:992890-1016662 GCF_000648655.2 Copidosoma floridanum | reverse complement strand
GCATGTGACTCTAATGCTTGTTGGTAAATTAGAATTCAATACGTCCAATAGGTATACAAGCGAACGTCGATACACTTTAATCATTGTATCAATAGGCGCATATGCATAGATGGCGGTACTCTTCATACAAGCACTCTCTATTACCATCCATACATGCCCTTTCTCAATATATAAGATATAGAAAATACTTGATAATACAAATCCACGTAATTTCTTTTTCAAGAATTTTTCCTTTAGAGAAATAATTAAGAACAAGAAAAAATCCTCCCTGGGTGCGGATCGAACACACAACCTCCTGTTTACTAGACGGTTGCTCTACCACTTAAGCTACCACGGAGCCGTGCATTCACTCGCACCGTAAGTTTAGATAACTTCTCGTTCTCAATTCTTAAGCTGTCTTTCACCAAAACTTAATATTGTAGGCATGTGACTCTAATGCTTGTCGGTAAATAACAATTCAATACGTTCTATAGGTAAACAATCGAACGTCAATACACTTTAATCATTGTATCAATAGGGCAAAAAAAAAAAAAAAAAAAATCTATGTGGATTTGAATTATCAAGTATTTTCTAAATCTTATATATTGGAAAAGTGCATGCATGGATAGTAAAAGAGAGTGCTTGTGTGGAAAGTACCACCATCTATACATATGCGTGTGTTGATACAATGATTTAAATGTATCAACAATCGCTTGTATACCTGTTGGATGTATTGAATTCTAATTTACCGACAAGCATCAGAGTCACATGCCAAAAATATCGAGCTTAGGTGAAAGACAGCTTCAGAATTGAGAAAGAGAACTTGTCTAAACTTACGGTGCGAGTAAATGCACGGCTCCTCGGTACTTCAAGTGGTAGAGCAACTGTCTAGTAAACAGGGGGTTGTGTGTTCGATCCGCACCCGGGGAGGATTTTTTCTCGTTCTTAATTGTTTTTCCAAAAAAAAATTTTTTGAAAAAAAAAGAAAAAAAAAAAAATTATGTGGATTTGTATTATCAAGTATTTTCTATATATTACATTATAAGAAAGGGCATGTATGAATAGTAATAGAGAGTGATTGCGTGAAGAGTACCGCCATCTATGTACATGCGCCTATTGGTACAATAATTAAAGTGTATTGACGTGTGCTTGTATACCTGTTGGACGTATTGAATTCTAATTTACCGACAAGCATTAGAGTCACATGCCAAAAATATCGAGCTTAGGTGAAAGACAGCTTAAGAATTGAGAACGAGAACTTATCTAAACTTATGGTGCGAGTGAATGCACGGCTCCTCGGTAGCTCAAGTGGTAGAGCAACTGTCTAGTAAACAGGAGGTTGTGTGTTTGTTTCGCACCCGGGGAGGATTTTTTCTCGTTTTTAATTATTTTTGCAAAGGGAAAATTTCTTGAAAAAAAAAAAAAAAAAAAAAAGAAATTATGTAGATTTGTATTATCAAGAATTTATTATATCTTATATATTGAAAAAGGGCATGTATAGATGGTAATAGAGAGTGCTTGTGTGAAGAGTACCACCAGCTATACATACGTGCCTATTGATACAATGATTCAAGTGTATCGACGTTCGCTTGTATACCTGTTGGACGTATTGAATTCTAATTTACCGACAAGCATTAGAGTCACATGCCAAAAATATCGAGCTTAGGTGAAAGACAGCTTAAGAATTGAGAACGAGAACTTATCTAAACTTATGGTGCGAGTGAATGCACGGCTCCTCGGTAGCTCAAGTGGTAGAGCAACTGTCTAGTAAACAGGAGGTTGTGTGTTTGTTTCGCACCCGGGGAGGATTTTTTCTCGTTTTTAATTATTTTTGCAAAGGAAAATTTCTTGAAAAAAAAAAAAAAAAAAAAAAGAAATTATGTAGATTTGTATTATCAAGAATTTATTATATCTTATATATTGAAAAAGGGCATGTATAGATGGTAATAGAGAGTGCTTGTGTGAAGAGTACCACCAGCTATACATACGTGCCTATTGATACAATGATTCAAGTGTATCGACGTTCGCTTGTATACCTGTTGGACGTATTGAATTCTTATTTACCGACAAGCATTAGAGTCACATGCCAAAAATATTGAGCTTAGGTGAAAGACAGCCTAAGAATTGAGAACGAGAACTTATCTAAACTTACAGTGATTCAAGTATATCAACGTTCGCTTGTATACCTATTGGACGTATTGAATCATTATCAACATCATCATTATTATTATCATCGTCTACTGATTATCATCATTATAATTGTTGTTTATATTATCACCTTTATTATGATTATCTTTAACATCATCATTATTATTATTTTTATTGTTATCCTAATTGTCATTATTATTACTGTTTTTAATTTTACTTATAATTATTTTTTTTTAATTGTTCACAATGCCTTTATGGACGATAAAAGGGTGTACTTCATGTACATCATAATTATCATCATAATCATTATCATTATCATTATTTACGTTATTGTTATTATCATCTTTAAGTGTGTGATTATTATTATCATCATTTTCGTCATTATAATATCAATATTATCATCGTCTTGATCATAAGCATATAGTTATTATTATTATAATTAGTACCATAAACATTTTTATACATATTATAATCATTATCGTTAACAATATCACAATCATTACTATCATCATCATTATCATCATATTATAATCATTATCGTTAACAATATCACAATCATTACTATCATCATCATTATCATCATGATTATCATTATGATTATTATCTTTCTTAATCATATCATTTTCATTATTATTATTATTATTATTAATATTGTCCTCATAATTATTATTACCATCATCGTCATAATTTTTATTATTATCAGGTTATACATTATTATCCTTATATCACAAATGTCATTTTTTTTCCGAGGTCGTCTAAAATGCCTTTATGCACGATAGACGGGTGAACGAACCGTTTTCTGTGTGGGACTCATTATGACCATACCTAATAAACTGGCAGGATCTTTTTTCAGGAACATCTGGCTCAAAATCTGCTCTCCCATTCACACTTCAAGCCGGGGCAACGGTGGCTCATCTCCTGGTTTGGGCTTCCTTTTATGTTTCGATACCAACTTGTCTCGTAACTTTTGCGTTCGCTAG
The DNA here is from genome assembly GCF_000648655.2 of Copidosoma floridanum. The sequence goes on along the minus strand of NW_019379488.1, from coordinate 1,013,555 downwards.
AAAATTTTCTAGTTTTCCTCATTTATCTGAGCTGCTCTTCTCTGCCCACTTGGAGGTATGAAGCAAAATAATAAGCAGATGCCTTACAGCGCTAGCCCAAACCCGGCCAGCCCCAATAAAGGTGCAAAGAGTGCACCCTTCATAGAGCCCGTGGAGCAAAGACCTCGACCACCGAAGTACAGCCACTCATCGGTAGGACAGTGATATAGCGAAGTGGTTTAAGGGAGTCTGCACTCGCTTAAGCACTTACGCAGGCCTTCATCCCGCACACTAACTTCTCCGCTGGCCTCACTTTCAAAGCTCCACCACCACTTCCTCCTAAGCCCCCCGGGCAACACAGCAAAAACACAACCCTACGCCCTCTCCCCACTGGCACCAGATCCACGCTTGCACCACCTCCACTCAGTTTTCCAGAAAACCATTTTTCTATTTGGCCCGGAGAACTGTCTGTATGTATTGGGCTACTGCAGTACACCTTCCTTTGTTGAGTAGCATTTTATTCATGACATTATCAAAATTAAAAATTTCGATCCATTTTTGTAGCACGTTTCGTTTGGCTTGCCACTTGATACATTTAAAGAACGAATATTCAACGTCATCTTTGTCGTAGCCGCAGTATTTGCAAGCAGCCATCTGTGTTTTCCGCATCTTGTTGAGGTATGAGTGGAAATACCCGTGACTTGAGAAAAATTGGGTAAGGTAGTAATGTACTTTACCGTGTTTCTGCTCTGTCTATTCCTTAACTTCTTTTATCAGGCGTGCTGTCCATTTACGACTAGATTTCTCTTGCCATCTATGTTTCCAGCGTTTCCAGGTAATTTTCCAGGCGTTTTTCTTGGCCTCCATTCTCCCCAGGTCCTGCTCCGTAATGTGCTTTAATCGTTTTTCCCTCGCAAGGAGATCGATAGAGATTACGCCCGCTATCACTATTATCGCAGACTCTAATACTGCAACTTTGAGTCCGTGGTTGTCCATCCATGGAGCCACTCTCCACATAACCTGGTTAAGTCGTATCTGGACAAGTTCCATCGTGCGTTCGACGATCACTACAGCAGCATTGTCCACGTATTCTACTAAGAATGTCCCCTCTGGCATTTCCTGGCAGAGTAGTCTGTCGTATAACACGTTCCAGAAATCGGGTCCAAGTATGGAACCCTGGAATGCCCCTGCAGCTATTTTCTTCTTTGATTCGCCTTTTGTTGTCGTATAAGTCAAGTACGGTCCTTGAGATAATCTCTCAATACTCTCAAGAAATAGTCTGGTGTTCTGAATGTGAATTTAGAACGTGTCCTTATATTTTGCTGAGTTGAAAGCGTTCTTTACGTCCAAGATCACCATGAGAATGAGAGGTCTTGCACCATGGCATATGTCTTGAGTGCTTTGAACTGCTTTTACTACTTCTTCTACTACTCCTATGGTAGACCTGCCTTTTCTAAATCCGTACTGCCTATCGGATAAGTCTCCCACGTTTTGTATGGTCTGTAGAAGATGGGCCTTAAGTAGCTTTTCGTATAACTTTCCAGGTGTGTCTAGCATGCATAACGGCATGAAAGATGACAGGGAGTTAGGCAATAACCAATAACCCCCTTGCCTTTATCGATCAGTACCAGCCGTGCGTTTTTCCAGGGGGTTGGGAACAACTCTCTTCATAAACATGCATTGTATAGGTTGAAGAGCAGCTGTGGGTGTTTTGCCACCATTGTCTTCATGACTTTTGCCGGTATACCATCTGGTCCAGGAGCTTACCCATTTTTTAGCAATCCAGCTGCTAGCTCCAGTTTCGTCTGGGTAAATAAAGATACATCTTCTATGAGCTCCAAGTCTGCTTGATCCTCGAGTTCTGGATTCGTCGGGAATAGCGTATCCACGATATGTCTCATAATACCTGCGTCTTTGTTTGCAGTTGGTGCAAGTGTTTCCAGTTTTCCCATCACTATCTGGTATGCTCTATCCCAGGGGTCGTTATATACTTCCCAGCACATAGTCTGCCAGCACTGCTTTTTGCTGTTCTTAATAGCAGCTTGCATCGTCTTTCTTGTAAGCTGGTACTCGGAACCTTTGTCCAGCCTCTGGTCTGTTACTGGCCCTTTGATAGAGGCGTTTGTGTTTGAGACATTGGCGCTTCAATTCCGAAATTTCCTTGTTCCACCAGTAAGTTGAGGGTTTGCCATTTTATTTTTTTTCCTGGGTATGGAGGTCTTGCATGCAGTTTTTAGGAGTTGCATGGTTACCTCGGTGTTTCGCGTGCTATGCCTCTTCTGTCTATTGCACCGGTGATTTTGAAGACAACATATTGGTTATTGCTGCCATTTTCGTCCTCGCTTAACTGCCATACCTTCACTCTCGGCACAAGGCTCTCCGAAGCCAGTGTAATGTCTGGTATTGATTTGCCAAATTCTGGCCCTCGGAAAGTCGTGGTCCTTCCTTCGTTTACAACGACCAGTCCTGGCCTTGCCACCATATCTAGAACTGCCCGGCCCTTAGAGTTCGTTTTAGGCATTTCCCATTTTACTACTCTTGCATTAAAGGCTCCAGCGACTAATAGGTCGCCTTCCATGCCGTCCCTGATGGTATCTTCAAGGTAATTTATTATTCTTCTGTATTCCTTAATACTAGTGTTGGGTAAAAGTATCAGCTGACATACTTGATTCCCCCACTTTTCAACCAGACAAAATATCTTTCCAATCCGCTTGTATCTTAACGGATTTTGTCTGGTCTAGAAACTAAAATGGCCGACATATTTGTTGCGTTGCTAAGCGTTCCTATATTGCTCGCTTATGAGCGCTACGTCTACCCTTCTTTCACATCATATTTGTGGCAGTAGGGCATATGCGTCAATTGCCCCGTTTATGTTTCCTTAGAGAACTCTAAGCAATATGTCGGGTTTCTTTTTGTTCTGTCCAAGACCTGTCTAAAGGCCCTGCTAGCTCAAGGTCCAGTCACATGATTTGTGCTCTCTCCTCCATGCGTCAATTCACTGCATAGGACACATCGTGGTTCGGCCTTGCAGTCCTTAGCTCTGTATTTGTCTTTACCACATCTCTAGCAGAGGCCTGATCGGTACGGGCCTCTACAGTCGTATCTTGTGTTGTTACTGTTTAATCTTAGATTATAACTATTACTATCATCCTAAAAACCATCAATAGCATTATTATCTTTGTCATTATTATCACCATTGATATCATTATCATTATCACTACGATCGTCATCATCATTATTATTATTATCTGTATAACTATCGTAATAATCATTATTATTAACATTGTCATTATCGTCACTTTTATCATTATTACTATCAATATTATGACCATTTTTATCATCATTATTATTATCGTCATTATCATTCAATAATCATTATTATTTTTATTATCATGATTATTATTTTCATCATTAACATCAATACTAACATGATAGTCGTCATTATTATCATTATTCTCATTGTGAGCATCATCATCATTCCAATCTTAGTTATTATGATTATTTATCATTATCATTATAATCATCATTTTATACATCATAGTTGTCTTCATGATTTTTATTCTCATCATCGATATCATTATCTTTCTTATCATCATCATTATCATAATTATTATTATGGTCATCAACGTTATCAAAATTGTCATTGACATCATGGTAATTATCATTATTAATATTGTCACTCTAGTCGTTGTTGTAGCCATCGTTGACGTTTTTTATGTCATCGACATTGACTTTTTTTATGTCATCGACATTGACTTTGTCATCGTCGTCAATAATATAAATATCACTATCGCCATTATTGTGTTAACTAAAATCATCAATTGTTTTTATCATTTTAACTTTTATCATCAATTTTTTTTATTTTTCATGATTATTAACATTAATAATACCACAAATATTATTATCGTCATTATAATTGTTGTTACTATGGCCAATGTCATCACCATCATCATCATCACCATCACCATCATCATCATCATCATCATCATAATCATCATCATTATCATCATCATTATCATAGTCATCATAATTATTATTATCATTATTGTCATCAGTATTATCTTTAATAATATTGACATTCTCATAATCATCATTTATATTATTGACATCATCATTATTATCATTATTATTATGCTTACTATCACAATCGTTGTTATATTTAGCATCATTATTATCATCATCATCATAATCATCATCATCATCATTATCATCATCATCATTATTATTATTGTTATTGTTATTATGATTATTATCGTTATTAAAATCATGACGATTATCATCATCATATTCATTATCTTCTTCATCAATTCTTACATTATCATCATTATAGTCATAAAAATCTTAATAATCATTATAATTATCATATTTATTATTATTATAATCATCATCGTCATGAATATTAAAATTATCACTATTGGCCTTATTATCGTCAGTATCATAATTATTATACTTATTATTATTATCATTCTAAATATTCATACTATTTCTATTATTTGCATAATTATAATCACCTTGATCATTATTATTATTACAGTTATGATCATTATAATCATCATTTTCATCACCATCATCATTATCATTATTATCACTATTACGATTATCATTACTTTTACTTTAACGATCGTTATTATCATCATTATTATGACTATTGGTGCTATCAGTCCCATTTTCATTATGATGATTACTACAATAATTATCTTCTTTATTACCACCATCATCATCCTTATTGCCCTCATCACGATTATCTTTATTATTATAACCATTATTATCATTGCCTTTATCATCATTATTATTATTATTTTTATCTTTGCTATATAAATTATCATTATCATCATTATCATTATTATTATCATCATTATTATCATTATCATCATCATCATCATTATCATTATCATCATCATCATTATCATCATCATCATCATCATCATCATCATCATCATCATCATCATCATCATCATCATCATTATTATCATGATTATCATTGTCATCATTCATCATCCTTATTGCCCTCATCACGATTATCTTTATTATTATAACCATTATTATCATTGCCTTTATCATCATTATTATTTTATTATTATCATTATTATCATCATCATCATCATCATCATCATCATCATCATCATCATCATCATCATCATTATCATCATCATTATCATCTTCTTATCAACATCATAACCATTATTATTATAACCATTATTATCATTGCCTTTATCATCATTATTATTATTATTTTTTATTATTATTGTTATTTTTTTTTTGGAAGTCGTCCAAAATGCTTTTCTGAACGATAGAAGGGTGTGCGAACCCTCCCCTGTGGGCACTCGTTATGACCATACCCACCAAACTGGCGAGACCTTTCTTCTGGGACAACCGGCTCAGTATCTTCTCTCGCATTTACACTTGAAGCCAGAGCCACGGAGGCTAAGCCCCTGGTTTGGGTTTCCTCTAATACTTGTAACCAATTTGTCTTGCAACTTTTGCGTCCTCAAGGATATTTTCTACTTTTCGTCATGCATCCAAGCTGCTCTTCTCTGTTTACTTGAAGGGATGGAGCAAAATAATAAGCAGATGCTCCATAAACCCGGCCACCCCCAACAAAGGCGCAAAGAGCACACCTTATGTCATCATGATCATAATTATTATCATCATTGTTATCATCATTATCATCATCATTATCATCATTATCATCATTATTATCATCATCATTTTCATCATCATCATCATCATCATCAACATTTTCATCATCATCATTATTATTATTATTATAACTTATAGCCCCCGCCTGAACAATGTTTTTCATCATCATCATCATCATCATCATCATCATCATTATCATTATAATCATCATCATCATCATCATTATCATCATAATAATCATTACCATTATCATTATCATCTTTAATATCTTTATCATCATGAATATTATCATAATTATCATCATTTTCATCAGTATCGTCATCATCATCACTATTGTCATCATNAACGGTGGCTCATCTCCTGGTTCGGGCTTCCTTTTATGTTTCGATACCAACTTGTCTCGTAACTTTTGCGTTCGCTAGAAAATTTTCTAGTTTTCCTCATTCATCTGAGCTGCTCTTCTCTGCCCACTTGGAGGTATGAAGCAAAATAATAAGCAGATGCTTTACAGCGCTAGCCTAAACCTGGCCAGCCCCAACAAAGGCGCAAAGAGTGCACGCACCGCAGATCCCAAGGGGCAAAACTCTAAGCCACCGAGGTACAGCCACTCATCGGTAGGACAGTGATATAGTGAAGTGGTTCTCAGGAGCCTGCTTGCATTGAAGCGCTCACGCAAGCCTCCATACCGCACACCGACCGCCCCATGACCACACCCCAGAAGCCCAGCTAGAAGAAAAAAAGAAAGGGAGCGGAAGGGAAGCATCCGAAAGCATGGGTGGTAAGAAAATATTTCATCGTTATTGTTATTATCATTATCATTATTATTAATTTTATTAAGATCATTGTTATTTTATTCATCGCCATCATCGTCATTAAGTTTATCATCATAATTATTATCATTTTCAGCATCGTTATGATCAATCATCATCATTATCATCATCATTATCATCATCATCATCATCATCATTATTATTATTATCATCATCATCATTACATCATTATCATAATCATCATCATTATTATTATCATAATTTTTATTATTATCATGTTATACATTATCATCCTTACTATCATAATTATCTTTTTTTTTTCCGAGCTCGTCTAAAATGCCTTCATGCACGATAGACGGGTGAACGAACCGTTCTCTGTGTGGGACTCGTTATGACCATACCTAATAAACTGGCAGGATATTTTTTCAGGAACATCCGGCTCGGAATCTGCTCTCCCATTTACACTTCAAGCCGGGGCAACGGTGGCTCATCTCCTGGTTCGGGCTTCCTTTTATGTTTCGATACCAACTTGTCTCGTAACTTTTGCGTTCGCTAGAAAATTTTCTAGTTTTCCTCATTCATCTGAGCTGCTCTTCTCTGCCCACTTGGAGGTATGAAGCAAAATAATAAGCAGATGCTTTACAGCGCTAGCCTAAACCTGGCCAGCCCCAACAAAGGCGCAAAGAGTGCACGCACCGCAGATCCCAAGGGGCAAAACTCTAAGCCACCGAGGTACAGCCACTCATCGGTAGGACAGTGATATAGTGAAGTGGTTCTCAGGAGCCTGCTTGCATTGAAGCGCTCACGCAAGCCTCCATACCGCACACCGACCGCCCCATGACCACACCCCAGAAGCCCAGCTAGAAGAAAAAAAGAAAGGGAGCGGAAGGGAAGCATCCGAAAGCATGGGTGGTAAGAAAATATTTCATCGTTATTGTTATTATCATTATCATTATTATTAATTTTATTAAGATCATTGTTATTTTATTCATCGCCATCATCGTCATTAAGTTTATCATCATAATTATTATCATTTTCAGCATCGTTATGATCAATATTGTAATAAGCTAGATCATCAATGTCATCATCATCATCATCATAAGCTAAATTATTATAATTATCTTTTTTTTTACTCTTTCTATTATTATTTTTATTACTCTTATCATTAGCATGACTATATTATAATCATTATCATTAACATCATCGGTATCATGATGATTATTATTAAAGTCATCATTATCGTTTCAATTGGCTTTACGTTGATGGTAATTTTTATAATTAATATTGTTTTTATAATTATTGTCGTTGCCCTCGTCATCTTTGTTGTCGTCATAGTTATTGACGCCATCGTTGTCATCATTATTATGATTATCATCATTATTATAAGTACTAGTGTCGTTATTATCTGCACAACTATATAATTATGATTATTATTATTATTATAAATATCACTTTTATGATTATCATGATTATTATAAGTACTAGTGTCGTTATTATCTGCACTACAATATCATCATCATTATTATTATCACAATCAATATTATTATTACCATCATCATTGTTATCATTATCATAACTATCACCTTGATCACTGTTATTATCAATATTGTTACTATCGTCATTATTATGGTCATCATTATCATCACTATCGTTGTCATCATTATTATCATAATCATCATTAGTCTTGTTTTCATCATTGTTAATATAGCTGTTACCATCATAGACATCAACGTTATTTATATTGTCATTATCATTCTTGTCGTTGCCGTCGTCGTCGTTGTTGTCAACGTCGTAATTGTCGTCTCTAGCGTAGACATTGTCGTCAAAGTTAATATTTAGATAATTATTATAATCATTAATAATTTTATTATTATAATCATGACCATTGTCATAAGCATCATTATCATTATTATTACCACCATCATCGTCAATATCATTTTCTTACGTACATTATTCTAAATATCATGATCACAATTTTTAGTATCATTTTTATCCTTACCATCATGAGCAATATTATTATCATCATCACCGTTATCACCATCAGGATTGTTACCCAATCATTATATTTATTATATCTTTTATTGTAATGATCATTATTACTGTCATGTTAACTATCATCACAATTGACATTCTACTTATTATTTTCAATATCATCACCGTTATCACTATCATTATTGTTAATATCTTTATTATAACTACCTTAATCAAAATTATCGTTGTTTTTATTATCATCATTATTATTATCATCGTCAGTATTATCATTCTTGTAATAATCAACAATCATTCCCCTTATTGTTATCGTCACAACCATCGATAAAATAGTTATTTTCTTTATGATTAAAATCATTTTTATAACCATTATTACTATTATCATTAATGTTATCATTTTTGTCATCATTATTATCATCGTTAATAATATTTTCATCTTTATCATAATCACTATTATTATTTTTTCTATTGTTGTAATCATCATTGTTATTATTTTTATTATCATCATCATCATCATCATCATCATCATCAATATCATCATTATCTTCATCATGATCATCAATATCGTTATTGTCATGGCATCATTATCATCATTACTATGATTGTTCTTATCATTATCATGATTATCATTATTAACATTATCATTATCTCCACCATAATCTTCATAATTATCATCATCATTATTTTCGTCCCTTTTTATTATAATTATATTTATTATCATGATCATTTTAATCATAGTCAACATTATCATTACTATTATTATCAGCATCGTCATCATCATTATCATTATTATTATTATCACTATCATAATCATTATGATTTTCATAACGATTTCTACAATTATTATTATCATTATTATCCTTATTTTTTTCTTTATGATCATTAGTCTTATCGTCATTATTATCATCACCATTATTATCTTTATCATCATTTTTATCATTAATATTATAAACATCATTATCTTTATCATTATAATCATTATGATTATTATTATTAGTATTATCCTTATTATCAATATTATCATTATCATTATCATCATCATTATTATCATCATCATCATCATCATCATTATAATTATCATTATCATCATCCTCATCATTATCATCATCATCATCATCATCATCATCATCATCGTCATCATTATTATCATGATTATCATTGTCATCATCATTATCATTATTGTCATCATCATCATTATTATCATTATTAAATCGTCATCGTTATTAATATTGTCATTATTATTAGCATCATCATCATAATTATTATCATTATTATTAGCATCATTATAATCATTATTATCATTTCTATCGTTGCCTTTATTAAAAGCGTAGAAACCTTTACGTTATTGGCCATTGTTTATCTGTTTATCAATTTTGATAACAATGAAGCCACATGCAAAAGCTGCATCATGGAAATTAATTACCAAGAGCAAAGATGCCTACAAAGTTATTACTTGGGCTTTAAAGGGAGCACGTAATGCACTTAAGAAAGCAGGTGGCAAAACAAGCAAAAAATACTACGTTTCTTTTCTCTTTCTGCTCAAACTGGCAGTGTACTATTTCTTATACCCTTTTTTGCTGGTTTGAGTGTAACTCGTGCACTAGCTTATGATGTAGCTGGAATATTAAAAAGTATAAATGATTCTAAAGCTGCTAAATAGCATCTGCAAGAAAGTTAAAAGAGCAATATAACTTTGGAGGCTATTGCACTCAGGAAAGGCCTTAAACTTCGACCATATTAAACTGGATTAGGTGTCTACTTGAAGCAGTGCGCTGGAAGTGGTTAAAAAAAAGTGAATGTAATTAAAATTTCTGATCGAGCTGTAACCACCATTGATTCACTAAAAATATGCTAAAAAACTAAACATTTCCAATTATCATGGGTTATTTATGTGAAACACCTATTCTTTGGAACAGCCACGATATTATACAACTACTATTGTAAGTTTTAACGATTAGGATGTATTTAGAACGTATTTGGTAGCGTATCCAAAATGTGGTAATGATGTCACATACTTTTGCAGCTTGAGTGACCTGCATTTACCTTTAGATTTAATACTGTATTTAAAAGTTGACAAGATTAAGTATAACTACCAAAAATATCAAGATTTTGATTCTATTAACTGTGGGCAATGGTGCTTGATATTCTTATCGACGAGATTTTTAAATATTTGTAAAGGAGTGTCATAATAAGAAATTATTTATTTGCTTTTTAGCAGTCATGGAAGACATATTGACACTTAGGCCTTCTGGTACTTCTTTTGTATCAGAAGGGCAGTTTTTTTTACTTATTGAATCATTTACAAAACATAACTACGTTCTTGGCTTAGTAGAACTTCTTACATTTAATTGGGTTCCAAATATTGACGAAGGTAATAATAAATTCATACCTTTGGGATCAAGTGGTCATTTTTCCAACAGGTAGCTATCAAATTCGAGATATCGAGTCATTTTTAGTGGATGTATTAAAACTTATTGATATAACTGTTTGTATTAAACTTAACAATAACACACTTCGTAGTGTAATTATCTGTAGCCATACGATTGATTTTAGACCGAAAGATTTAATAGGCCATTTCCCGCGTTTCACTGAACGAGTTTAAGAAGATGACGTCACACATAACTCAGACTTACATGTAGCTATTTTCAAAGTTAAGGCTTTACGAGTTGAATGCAACATTACTACTGAATCCTATTTAAATGGAAAAAAGATTCATACAATTCACGCATTTTTTCCAGCTGTCCCACTGGAATACAAAATCGTTCAAGTTTTTTTACAAATAATTTATTTACCGATCGTTGGGAGCAGTATTGATCACATACAATTACGTATAGTTGACCAGGACAGAGAATTAGTTAATTTTCATGGGGAAGTCATAACGATTAGATTGCACATGAAACCCTCGCAATAATGGGAATAGTGTATAATCATAAAAGGTATATAAACAGCCTGACATGCACTCCAGCGTTCAGTCGAAAACGAGCATCTGAACCGTCAACACGTCAACGGAGAAGACAGCTGAAACGTCAAAAGATAACGCATCAAAACATTTAATTTCGAAAGAAGTCTTGGATAATAAATTAGAAGGCCCTTATTAAAACTAACTTGTATATTCTTATTTTGTTGCATTAAGCATAGAAGAGATTCCTAGCATTCAGTCACCTATCACCTTTGACGAGTCCATTGTATACTATGAGATCCAAGCTCATCAACCATACGCATCTCAAACTTATAATAATAGTGATAAAATCCGTATATTGATTGAACATGAAGACCTGTATCTGCTACCATTACGCAGTTCTTTTTATATTCATGGAAGGTTAGTAATATCAGATGGTAATACTACAACAGCAAGGACTTAATTGGTGAAAAACGCCATCTGCCATTTATTCGAATAAATCAAATATGAGATGGATGCTATTGAGACAGATAAATGTCTCTAGATATGATACAAGATTTCGCTCAAGCATTTCGTAAGATTGTTGTTAACGTGAAATATGAACTTATACTCACAAGATCAAGAACTAATTTAAATGCAGTCATTCAATGGCTAATGGTGATGCTAACTCAGTACGAGTCTGGGAAAAGTTCAAGATAAAAATATTGAAACTCGAATGGTATATGCCCTATATAGTGATGTCAGATTCTCATAAAATTCGGCTGCTTAATTATTTACAGTTCCTATCTATGAGTTTTCGATCTCGGAAGCTCTATGAATATCTACTCTTGCCCACAATATCAACACATATTTGGACAGTCAAAACGTCCAATCAGTTGAAAAAACCATGCTATGTAATTTTAGCTTCCCAGACAAACTGTAAGAATCAAAGAGGAGTTAATGCTAGAACGTTTAATCACTGCAACATAAGAAATGTTAAACTCTATTTGAATTCGCAATATTATGCCTACGATGATCTCAATCTCGATATAGCAAAAAATCAGTTAGCACTGTTGTATGATATGTATGCTAATTTTCAGAATTCATATTAGGATAAAAAAAATGCCCCACTATTAAGCAAAGTCCAATTTCCATCCCATATATCTCTCATCGTTATTGATTGCTCCAAGCAAATTGAGTCGCTGAAAAAAGCTCCATTTGATGTACGGTTGGAATTTGAATATCGTAATAATTTTGCTGTCAACACATCGGCCTACTGATTAATTCTGCACAATCGCATTGTTCAATACAATCCGATGAGCGGAGATGTCAAGAAACTCATAATAAGTAGTGGCGGTGGTAGTAGATAGTAGTAGTAGTAGGGATGAAACTATCAGAGCTCATGTCTAGCTCTCTCAATATCTATAGTCTTTCAACTGTCATGGAAAAAAATCACAGCAGCAGCTGGAGCAGATAAGAAAAAGAGAACAATTAAAGACAAAAAGAGTGAGAAAAATTTGAAAAGAGACGCGTAAAGTAAAAACCGGCTCAGAAAAAATCTGGAGACAAATCTAAAAAAAAAAAAATTGCGGTATTTTATAAAAGCTATTTAAACATCAAAAAGCCGACCATCATGAGACAAGGTCAGAGAGTGGAAAGGAAAGAGTACGATAGAAAATACAAAGGTGTTAAAGTTCATTGATAGGTATGTAAAGTGGATGAAGCATAAGAAGAAAAAAGAATCAGAAAAAAGTAATGAAAAATAGTGATTCATTAGGGAGGCAAATATTAAGTATCCAAAAAGGTTCTAAGCACTTGAGACTAATGAATTACATAGTTAGTATGCAAAGTTTTAAGCAGCCTGTCGACGATTCAGTTCTCAAGGAGTTGACTACCACTTCATTCTGTTGGTGAACCTATAGTATCTCCCTTCACAGAGATATTTCCATGGCAATGACTCTCAGACAAATGCAGAAATGAAAACTCATGATTTGAAAGCTGTTTCCATGGTATACCGTGGGAATCAGGAAATTTTCCACACAATACTATAGAAACACTTCTCCAAGAACACCTACACAATGCTAGAAAAATGCAAGTATTTGGCTCATTGAGGAAACAGTAGTTGGAAATATTCAGATTCATTGTTCATAATATTACTGATTTAATCTATTTTTTAACTGATAAAATGAGACTAGCCACTATATGCCCGCTAGACGATGGCGCATACAAAGCCAACTGTGCGCATTATAATATTAGACTGTACAAAAACTTTCTCATAGATTTGCCTGAGTCCATAGAATGGATGAAAACGATAATTGTAAAAATAAAATAATTTGCTTTCATTTTTTCAAATATTATGTTTAAAAATTGATTTTTAATAGAGTTTTAATTCCATTATTAATTTTTCCCATTTATGTAAGCACAAGATTTTTTTTTTTTTTTCAACCACGACACCTGAGAGTAGCAAGTTCAACAGTGGAACTGCTGTACGACAACAGCTCCTACGTGCTGTTTGCTGCTACTGCGCAGTACCCAGGTAAAAATTTGTCATAAGTTCTTACACAAGTTCTTATGTAATTTCTCATGTAATTTCTTATGTAATTTCTTTTATAATTTCTTACATATGTTCTTATGTAAGTTGTCATATGAGTTCTTTAAATAGATTAATGTCAGAACTTGCACACGATCATACATTTGCTTCTCAACCAAGAACTTACATAAGATCTAATTTAATTTCTTATGTAAGTTCTTATAAGAGTTCGTGTATCGGTCGTTTAAACGTATTTAATTACTATTTACATATATACACGGTGAATTTTAAAATTTGTCCTGCATAAAAGCTGTAAGAATAGCTTACATAAATGAGTGAATACGAAAAAAAGCATCTTTTACCTCCACTAAGAGGATTTGAACCTGGTCCAGAGAATCTCCAGTCTTACTCACTTGGGATTTTATTTAAACTTTACTTATACTTTTTATTTTAAGAGAAAAATAATTTATTCTCAAAAGTGTAATAAATTTATTGTAATTGTTACAAAGAAGTTGAGGATCAACTTTTTCTCTTTAATACTTTAATGTGGGTATCGAAAACCAGCAGAAAAAATAATTTCTGTTTTATTTATACCTTATTCAAAAAATTTTATAAATACTTAAAATGTTAGTTTATTTATGAAATAGAGTTTTTTAAAATTTGTATTCAATTTAAACAGAGTGTGGCAAAACGTTTCTTAACTAGTATCAGAGATTGTAAAAAGTTATAACTTAAGGACCTAATAACATCGATGTTGGTGTAATGTCGGAGATGCATGCTGAAATTTCAGTTAAGTTTTTTAGTGCAACGACTCAAATTTTAAATTCATTAAAAATTAAATGTTTACCGAACGCTTTCAACTACGCAGCTCCATCAAATAGGTACAAAAACAATAGATAAGCCATCGTAAAGATAGAACGCGCACTCCCAACAGCATAACAAAAAATGATAGTAACCGAGCCCTCAATTATTAACGAGAAGTGTTTTACATGATTTCAACAATATTGTAATCCTATGCAACTGCACTACAAGTTATCATCCTCCTAAAACTGTAACGCTGACCATAGGAACATATAAATATATATATATATATATATATAAATGTAATGCGACACAAATGTATAAAAACTATAGAATTACCCGGTTTGAGCCTATCAAGCTGAAACAATAAGATTTTTATTATTCCTTCCTTTTCAGCAGCTTTATTAACCCAACTCGGTTGTATAAGTTATTTAATTTTAAGGTTTACAAACTACTACATCAAAATCATACGCACCAAAACTTTATACGGGAACGCTGAACGTGATAAGATGCTCCGTTTCCTAACGATATAAGTAAAGCAGGGGAACTCAAAAATGCCCTGATTGAAAAACAAGTCATTAGTGATCCCCTACCAAACTGCACAAGAAGGTGTTGGAAACGTATAAAAGGCCGAGCATTTGGTCCAAAATCAGAGCTCTTGTCTGGAGGACAAACCCGGAGACAACTCTCTCGCTGGATGTTCACATCGAAGGACAACCCCGATACGTTTACCCAGCGACCATTGTCAGCGAGCGTTGAAAGAGCGTTTTAAAGTCTATTGAGACGTACACTCGACCTCCGGACTTGCCCACGCATGTTTAGCGTCCCCTCACAATTAATAACTTAAAATTGGAATAAGAGTAAGTCATTCTAAAGGTCTCTTTTCTTACCATTTCTTTTATTTTTCAAATCCATTTTATCCGCAAAAGTACGCACGATCTCGTAATCTTACAACACCGTTTTGTACAAAACAAAAAATCTTACAAAACGGTATTGTAAGATTATCCGCACTAGCAAACTGGGGTGACGGGCGACACGACCCCACACTCTAAGTTCATCTTGCGATATTTGTACGACCAAACTCCGAGGTAACTTAGCCCCAACCAACGACACACCAGTGGGAAGCTCAGACGTACATACATAGCAGGCGTAGCAAGAAAGAAGCTCACCTCTTTGCTTACTACGACTGTTTTGACATAAGCAGCACCTTTACATATACATTATTGCTGTGATAGCTTAACCCCAGCTAGACGACCGACCCAGCGGGAAGCCCGACAGTGTGTATGTGACAGAAGCAGTTGAGCTGGGACACACTCTTCTGATTGATCATAAGTGCCAACCTCAGCATTTTTTCGACCGATTCCAATTGTACTTCTCAAACCCGAACAACTTTCCAGGTTATGAAGCGCAAGCTTAGACCTAGGAACAATTATAATCTAGTTGCGTCCTTCCGACGCAACATTAATATCAGATGTACCTTATGAGGACGTCAATTCTTTCCCATGTATTGAATCTACTCTGGCTAAGTGGGTAAGATACTTGACTAGAGATTATTCGGACCAGGTTCAAATCCCCTTAGTGGAGGTAAGAGATGCTTTTTTTTGTATTCACTAATTTATATTAGCTATTCTAACAGCTTTTATGCAGAAAAAATTTTAAAATTCACCATGTATGCATCTAGATAGTAATTAAATACGTTTAAACGATTGATACATGAACTCTTATAAAAACTTACATAAGAAATTAAATTAGATCTTATGTAAGTTCTTGGTTTAGAAGCAAATGTATGATCGTGTACAAATTCTGACATACGTTCCATTTGAAAAACTTATATGAGAACTTATATAAGAACATATGTAAGAAATTACATAAGAAATTACATAAGAACTTGTGTAAGAACTTATGACAAATTTTTAGTTAAGTAATGTACTCAGAAAAGAGTGGAGGTATTAGAGCAGTATCAGGCAACGCAGTAGCATTGCTGCCACCAGGCCGCAGACCCCTATGAGATTCTAGGATAGTGGGGATTCTAGGACAGTAATGATTCGAAAACAATGGGGATTCTAATACAGTGAGGATTAGAGGACAGTGGGAAAGATAATGCACGGAAATGAAATCAGATATAAATAGGTACAGGGATGTGTATTAGATACTTCTCTCGGTGATATGTATTTATTACTTTGTTTTAATGACTGATTTGTGATTTTTACATCTGTGATGAGTGTTCATTTATTGTAACCTTACATATACTATTCTGATACTCCTTTTCTGATCTATGATTACATATACTTTTATGTGCCATTATTTGAAGGTGAACTAAAAATATCTACTTTTACGTTGATAACGTATTTCAAAATTGTTATAATGTAGTGGTCAGAAATACAAAGAAGTAACTACAGAGATCATAATTGTAACCTTTTTTTATTGAAACTTGAAGCATAGAAAAAACTGGTAAAACTTGAACCAAGGAGAAGGTAGATCTGATTTTTTTAATGTTATGATTATAAGTTAAAAAACTAATTATTTATTTAACAAAGAAAAAGCTGGATTTTGTGTCTCACTTGTTTCTAAAATGTTTAAAGGTATAGTTGATAAATAAAAAAATTCATTTCTGTTTTAAAGGAGTAGGTTGCATAAATATCATACTGACCCAGACTTACTCTGTTCTTTTTTTGTATAAAATTTGTAGAGTATGTTGCATTATTTTACGAATTCATAGTTTGTTCTGCCAAACTTCTTTTTATTTACAATTTTGCACAATACACGGAAATATTTCAGCTTAGTAACAAGTTAAGTACTACGTCTAAATACAATAGATTAATAACCTTGTTGATAACCATCCAGAAAACATTTCTTTTAGAGCAAGCGAAATCTGTGACGTTATCGTAAATCCTTTCACAGTCAGATTATTTTTATTATTATGTTTATTAGACCTCACAGAATACAGATATTCGTGTTGTCAGCCAGCAACCTGGTCATAATTTGTTTAAACGATTTTTCCTGTAATAAATTAGCCAAATTTTTTTGCACGAAAGTATTCTTGGGCACGTTTAGGATGAAAAACTAAATATGATCACCAAACCTCACAATTTCTAAGTGAAAATTCCCAAAGTTTTTAAAAATGCGTTTTTTCCAAATTTTTGAGTCTCAGCAAATTATTAAGAAAAAAAAAAAAAAAAAAAAAAAAAAAAAAAANAAAAAAAAAAAAAAAAAAAAAAAAAAAAAAAAAAAAGAACATTTTCACAAAATATGTCATGTAAACACTAACTATCTTTCCTTTATTATCTCTAAAAGAGAAAGTTCTTATTTACCAAAACAAAAAAATTATTTAGGACCTAGTGTAACTGACAAATAACTATCAGTGATACAAAAGTCTACTTTCCCTCAAAGACAATTTTTTCCCGTTATAAATATTTCATTAGTACTTCTTATATTTTTTTGGACGTTTGTCAAAGAGGAAAAAGAGATTTCGGCTGATTTAAAGCCCGTATTTAAAATTCTAAGGACTTTAAGGTAACAATAAATAAACATTCGTCAGGCATGTAAAAAATACAAATAAGTGATTATAACAAAGGAATGAATGCATAAAACCAAAAGACGTATCTAATACACAGCCCCCATTTTTATTTATATCTGATTTTATTTTATGATCGACAAAAAATTTTCCACCATATTGCGCTGAAATAAGGAACGACAATTCCTTCTCCAGCACGGATTGGAAAAGTATAGTATAACATTCAGGGAGTAAGTAATAAATTTTTCTTCATAAGTGTTATTTTTCCATTTTCAACCTTCTTTTAAAGATATATTTAAAACAAATTTAAAATAAGTACAAATAAAATAGTGTAAAAAAAATGTTTTATATATTTATTTTGAGACTCTTTTGCTACTTTTCGGACTATCTATGCTTAATCGATACAGCATTCAACGTAATGTTAAAATTCAGTCTTTACGATACTGTTTTTTGTTCCATAAATAGCATTTTACGAGTACTATACTTTTTTGTCTTTAGCCTCGATGTAACGTTTATAATTTAAAAAAAAAAGAGTACCAATAAAGTTTTAGAAGTTACAATTTCCCCAAAACGAGAGATTTTTTTTGTATCAGTAAAAATAGTTTGTTATTTATATAACTTATCGCTATTCAAAAAGTATCTGGGTACGTTTAACTTAAGTACTTTGTTTTAATTTTTCTTTGTCAGGATGCCGTGACCGATTGGCCGAGCTAGTGCCAACGTACAAACTGTAAGTAAAGGCTCGAAATACAAGTATTCATCAATTTTTATTACATTGAAATTTTTAGTTTTAAATCACATGTCGTTTTTTTAATCATACTTTTAACAGCAAATTTTTAACAGCAGACCTACTGCAATCAACAGACAATTATAGATAATACGAAAATCACCTTTTCTTCAGAAATTTTTTTTCCTCCCATTGTAAATATTCCATTGGGACTTGTAATATTTCTCGGGCGTCTAGAAAACAGAAAAAGGAAATTTTAGCTGAGTGCAAGATGTGTGCTAGCCATTTCCCTATCTCCTTCCCACGATAAATATGTCCCACCACGTGTGGTGAAGGAACTGCTGCAGGCCGTCGCTTAGTGGACCAGTAAATCTATGTATAAACGTCATTTTGCATTCAGTTTTTCACAGATGTTTTTCTCGAGATTTGATGTTGGTCAACATGGTGTAAATAATTGTTTTCTGTGTATATCTTACTCCTCTTTTGAACGGTGTAAGCTATTTTTGATTTGCATCACCATTTGCAAGATATAAACATTTTCTTACAAAACACATGGAGCCCGTACAGTTAGGAACCTAAAAAAATTTTGCCATTTTTTTCTACGACCTTGATTTACCTTATTAGCAGAGATTAGTAGGGAGATTGCTGACTGCCATGCTACGGAGTGTGCCCACTTTTTTCCAGTGGATTCGCGTGGAAATGTCCATATAGGCGCACATTTTGGAGACGCGTGGAAGGGGTATACCGAATGTGCGCCTACAAGGAGAGGAGTGGAAATGTCGGCTATATAGCTGTATATCTCTGAACGCACGGCCAAATCAAGCGACGATACGAGTTTTTCTTTTTTGAGAGTCTTTTGACTCTGCAACCGAGTACTATGTATATAATTAACTGACTTGCTCTCGCTCTGGCTTCAATATTATCTATAAATCTTATTTAATTATATCGTGGAACTAAATGCTCATTATGTATTTACACAGCGTTTTGATTTCAATACATTATTTTTTAACTTTTCCGTACTCTTAAAATTCCCAAATCCATTTATGTTTTCAAAAAATTAACCACTAATTTATTAATTTTACACATCCTAACTGCTGTAAACTGTAGGACAAGCTCCAGAGGATATCCATGAACATATGTGACTTCGAAAAAGTCACCTTCCGTCCTTCGGATAGCTATGATGGTTAAGGCTTATGCCCCTTTAGAGAGTGTTTTGCACTTAAGGGTTCAAATCCACTTCATAATAGATATTTTTTTTTAAAACATTTTCGTAAATAACTTGGTACAAAAGGAAGATGCTCGACAAAAAAATCAAGCCTTGCCAGGCATTTTTCAAAAATATAAGCAGTTGCAGTCGTACAGTTTCAAGTTTGTGGGGTGCAAGAGGAGGTGCGCGGTAAAGGGGGCCCAGATGCGCGGGCAGGGGGGACTCCCCGTTCCTCGCCTCTGAATGATACTCCCAAACTTCCTTAAATTAATGTGATTAAATTATGATGAATCGCATGTTTGGTTATGTTTAAGTGCTATAATTTGTTTTATTTATAACGAATTTTTTAGGTGCTACTACAGAAATACCAATCAATAATATCAATAATAATAATGAGTTTCAAGGGCTATTTTTTTGTACGAAGGAAATGAAAGAAAACACGTCGAAATTTCCTGCAATTTTACTAATCGACGGAACTTACAAAATTAAATAAAAAATATACTCTTGTGCTAATAGCCATCGAAGATAGTGATGGGCGCACACAGATTGTGGGAGTAGGCATTTCAAGAAACTAAACCAAATCTGTTATGAGATGGTTCATCAATTCTTTCTACAAAACAAATTTTGATG
>NW_019379488.1:967404-984227 GCF_000648655.2 Copidosoma floridanum | reverse complement strand
GTTAGCAACCTAAAGAATATGTTGTTTGCTATAATTTGTCTGATTAAAAGCCTTTCTTTCATTACGATACTCATTTTATGATTTATCGTAAGTAATATTTCTATGCTACTGATGCGTTTCAGGATCCATCATTGTGAATTTCACAAAATATTTATTACATTTTAAAAGTACGCAATAATGATAATGAATTAGGTTATTGTTCTATCTTGCTAACAATTTTTGTCCTAAAAATGGCTTGGCTGTGGAAATGTTAAACGTGTGTGTATATATATATATACACATATATATGTATATATTTTTTTTGACTAATAATAAACGTACTTCATATAAATCCTAAAGATAAAATTAAACAATAAAGTGAAGTTAAAAAGAAGGAATACGTAAAATGAAAAATTAATTTTACAAAGCTTAAAGTTAAAATCTTAGAACTAAGTGATATATATTCGACGTACAAGGTGGCTAGTTAAATGGTAGGGTTCAATTATTGGGTTCATTTTCTGCTACTTTTGATCTTATCTCGTAGATCAATGGTTTTGGTAAGGATTGACTTCGTTTCTATAGTTTGTGTACAGCGTTGTCTTCTACATGTAATCACATGTCTGTGGTAAGTCATTAACTCAGCTTGTTGTTGACATAATGGGTAAGTCAATTTTTAGTTCATTTTGTATTTTGTACTCCTTTTAATTGGTTCAGCGTATTTCGTGCGATATTCAGGTTTATCGTTCTGCAATGCTAAAATAGCGTTTTAGGATCCATGTACTTTATATATCCTTGGGATAATCTTTCTCGTCGATCTCTAACGGCATAACAACATTCTAGGGTGCCAAATCAAGATAAATGATTAAAGAAATCTCTTTTTCTTTTCGTTTCTTCTATATCTCATGGCAATCCCATGGCAGAGGACACATAAGTCTTTTTGGATTAATGTTTGGTGTATCATTGTCGTTTCTTAATGGTGTTGGTGAAGAGATCTTTTCTGCTTGACAAATAGTGGATTTCATTTTAGAAGGAGAAAGTGTTTGAACTTATTCTCCTGTATTTAGTGTTTTATCAGTTACTTTAGTAAATGAATCACTGTTGTATTTGGCGGTTATAGTTCTTAATAGGGTTTCTTCAGCGGTTCCACAGCCTAGCACATATAACCATATACCGTCTTATCACATTGGTTAAATGTAACTTTGTTTAGTCGTAAATACGAATTATGGTCTACTGTTACTGCTAAGTAAGGGTACGACGATCTTATGTAGACAGATCCATTTTGTCCAGATTAAGTTATCATGACTGGATGAAGTCTATAAAGATTGTAAAGGGTTTGATCTACGAGTGGCAAATGTTACATTATTATGGTTCTATTGTCTTGATGTACAACATCTAATTTGCTTAGGGTACTTATTTCACCAGCATAAATATTTTCTATTGGTGCTACAAACTCTAGATTTCTCGAAAGGTTCTTTACATCCTGGGCTACTGTTCTGATTACTGATGAATCAGACAAATGAATCAGATATTTGTCAAGAGTTAAATCCTGTCCTGAACTCAATATATCAGCAACTTGTTTTAAAATATGCTCATGGCGTTTCGTGGTATTGTATAGTTCTTTGAATTCGGTTGCAAAAATATGGCTATTTTGTTCATACAATTTAATATATTCTTTTTGATTGGTATCCACATTGTTGATGTTAGTGTTTATAACGTTAATATCATCTTCTGTGACTAAGCCATAAAGTCCTTTAGCAATGCTCCCAATAATTCCAAAAGGTGTCAATCTTTTTGCTCGTATACTGAGGGGTGACAAAAATGTTATCTCCCGCATGGATTCCCACAGTATTTAATATGTTCAATAGTGTTGCTTTGAGGTTTGTCGATCGCTTTATTTTTAAACTCAAGAGGTTCATTTCCATATAATGAGTGCAATTAGAATAACCAAACTGTACAATACAATATCGAAAAGTTTCGTTTAATCCTTGAGTAGGCGTTTGTTCCAATATGAATTTATTAACATCCAGCCATATCACAATCTTCCAATCGGCTCTCTTAATTTTTGTTAAACTGATTCGTTCGTAGTGTATTCCAGGGTTTGTTTCAAGTGGTTCTATGCTATAGTTACCATGATTAGCATATTTTAAATCTGCACGACCTTTGAACGCAATTGTCATTAATTCGAACGCACTTCTTTCTTCACCCAAACGTAATCTTCTAGTTTATTATTTAGAGGCTTCAATTTTCTATTGGATCTTGTTTTTGCTTATACTTTCATCTTTATTTGTTGATTTCCTGCCGCAATTTGCATTTCTTGAAGTCGCCTTATAAGATCTTCAAGGGCAACCTTGCTACTCTCCCAAATACTAGTTCATACGGCGTAAAAGTTGTAGCTGCATGTACACTCGTGTTATACGTGAAAGCTGAAAATTTTGCTAAGTTGTCCCAGTCATCATATGTTTCAGAGTAAGTTCGTATAAAGTCAGCTAGGGCAGCATGACTTCGCTCTAGTGATCCGTTTGTTTGAGGGTGGTATGCTGATGTAGTTAGATGATTGGTTTTAAGGGTTTTCATGAGTTGTTACAATAAATTAGACATAAATGTAGCATGTCTATCTGATAGAATTGCTCTAGGCGCACCGTAAACTAATATTAGATTTTGTACAAGTGCATCGGCAAGAGTGCTTGATCTTAGGTCTGGTACAGGGACTAATATGATATATTTAGTCAAATTACACTGTATGGTCAGCAAATGGCAATTACCATTTGGTGTTATTCTTAATTTACTAACGGTATCGATGAAAACCTCATCGAAAGCTTCAATTGATGTATCTAATCTGTAAGTACCAAGGGTTCTCTTGTTTTTAGTCGTTCAATTTTTTTCTCTTGACACTTGCTGCATTTACGTACATAATTGAGAATATTATTTCTTATTCCGGGCCAATAAAACCGTTCTCTTATTTTCCGGTAAGTTGAGTTTATTCCCTTATGTCCTCCAACAGGGCTGTCATGTAATGTTTGTATTATTTCATTACGTTCTTGAATTTTCGGAAAATTAACCTTACCGTGACAGAAAGTAATTTGTATAGGTGTTTTGTCAAAAATTGTTAATAACATTTCTGTTATCAATCCAGGTTCTAATTTGTCTGTAAGATCTCCCCTTCTTAAAATTCAGAAGGTTTTAAGATTTAGTCTCAACAATATTTTTTTAAGCGATTTAAAAGCTTTTGTAAGACTTTCTAAAGATACTAAGTCAGTTGACGTTTTATTATTAACGATTGACAGTATATTATGTCCTCCATAAGGTGTTATTAAAATTTGGCCAACTCTTGGTTTCTTCGATTTCAAATAGCTAAAGTCCAGTGCACCTATGGATCTCAACAGCCTTGAGACAGATGTGACTGGTTGACAATCCTTGCTAATAAAATGAACTATATTGTCTCTTTTGTATGTAAGGCAATATCTGGTGGTAATGACATTGTTTATTAGCTTAGTTCCATTTTCGCTCTTATAATTATCAGTACTACTGCTACTATCACTAAGACTTACATGCACTTTTCCGTGCTGTTGTTTGTATCGATTGATGGGTTGAAAAGAGTATAAGTCCGATAGTAACATGAAATCAGGTGCAATAGTTCGATTCATTGATTTATTTTCATTGCAGTTAATTTGTTTGTTGTTTTCATTTAAGTTATCCGGGGTTTCTTCTGTTATTTGTTGCAAGTCCGGCGCTTTAGATCGTCTGTTTTTGGCAGTA
Organism: Copidosoma floridanum; assembly: GCF_000648655.2. The sequence continues at coordinate 980,492 of NW_019379488.1, read as the reverse complement.
GCAAAAGTATTCGTTCTCGTCGGTGTGCTAGAATTTAAGGGTGTATTTTCCTGAATACGTGGGGTAGTTAATAATTTTCCAATTGTCCTATATTTTCTTAAAATTACTCCTTTATCGAATAGGGGTTCAAGACCTGTTGTACGTCTTGATATATGCGCAATTCTTTCATCTAATACAGAATCATTAAAATTATCAGTTGGTGTCCATTTCGGTTAATATGTCTTGAATTTCGGGGTCCGGTTTATCTCCATCAGAAAATCTAGTTACTGATAAAAAATCAGCTTGTTCGGGCTCATCATCGTTGTTAGACTTGTCCAAATATTTTTGAAGGCTTTGGTTAAATCTCTCTGTTAACTCTTCCATTCCTTGATCAGTAACTTTATCAGTATTACTTGTCGTAGTTTCAGGTTGGTTTTTAAAAACATCATCATTTCAGTGTATTTAGATGATGTTATTATTTACGCAAAAGATCTAGTAGACCACAACCGTAAAGTTAGGTTAATTTTCAATCGGTTAAGATCAGCGAATATGTTACTCCAACCAGATAAAGTTGAATTTTTGCGAAAAGAAGTAATATTTCTTGGGCATATAGTGAGTCAACGAGGGATTGAACTGGACCCTAAAAAGATACAAGCCGTTAGAGAATTTACCCAACCAAAAACTATAAAAAATATTAGACGATTTTTAGGACTAGCAGGATACTATACAAGCTTTTTCAAATATTTTTAAACAATAGCTAAACCATTATCAGATTTATTAAAAAAGGGAGAAAAATGTGAATGGACTGAAGTGCAGGAAAAGAGTTTTCAAATACTAAAGGATCACCTATGCTAATAGCCTATTTTACAATTCCCCGACTTTAGTAAATCATTCAAGTTAACAACAGATGCATCTGACTATGCAATTGGAGTGGTATTGAGTCAAGAAAAGATGGGTTTGACCATCCTGTTGCTTACCTTTTTAGAACTTTAAATAAAGCAGAAATAAATTATTCCACGACTGAAAAGGAATGTCTACTCGCACTATATGCAATGCATCACTTTCGTTTGTATTTGTTAGGAAATAAATTCGTTCTCGTAGCCAATCATGAGCCATTGAATCGGATTCATACAAGAAAAGACCCAGGTCAGCGTTTGATGCGCTGGACGTTTAAATTCACCGATTATGAATACACTTTTAAATACAAACCAGGAAGACTTAATACCAACGCTGATGCATTATCTAGAAACCCAGTAGGACCATTTCTTTATGCAGAAAATAATATAAACAGTGGATTACCATTACTAAGAGTTATGATGATGGGTCGAAAGAAAATAGAGGAAAGAAGAAAACAGAATTACAAAATCAGAGGAAAGGAATAGTAGAAGCATCCAAATGAACGACGATCAAACCTAAAGCATTGCCAACAACCTCGAATGAAATAATAGGAGTAACAAAACCAAGAATCATGACCAATTCAGAAACAAATGTACCTTAGTTGATCAAGGGTCCTGGACGACCCCTTGGTTCAAAAACAAACAAAGAACGGCCGAAATTAGATCATAGTGTGATTGCTCAAAGAACCCGAACAAAAACATTTCCACAACCACAGAAATCATCTACATCTCAACCGAATGTATTAAGAAATGTCAGTTGTTCTCCGTTAACCATTTGCATCTGTTGGTTCTTTAAAGTTATTTTATTATTTTACGCTTTGAAAAGTATTTCATTTGATTTCTTTTCCGGTCAGCATGAGCCAGCGTGCATGTATGTGAGTCATGCATGGTCGTAGTACCTTAGCTACGAGCAATCTTGTAGGTGATTCACCTCTTTGCAGATGCACATTGGCCCCTGTGTTTAGTGTTATAAAATCGGCACGGAAAGTTTTGAAGAAAGGGGAAAAAAATTTAATGTGGATACACTGATGTTACACAGGCTTTGATTGTGTAGATCACTGGCTCTCTTACCACGTGCAATAGATAGTTTGGTTTGCCAGAGGATTTTTTAACTAGGTGCACTGTTGAAGTTTGAGCTATTGGAGTGACTACTGCTTCTGTTACAGCTGGATGATTAAATTTTTCTAATTCTTTTATGCCCCTCTTTTAATCTTTGTGATCCTTTGTGGCATTTATTTTTTAAAAGTCTGAGACGTTACTCGAGAAAGCGTCAGTGTTTAAATTCAAACGTCCAGGATTGTACTTATAGGTGTACTTGTATCTGCAAAGTTTCGCTCTCCATCGATTGAGTTGACTCATGGGGTGTTTTATTGATTCGATCCATGTTAAAAGTTTGTTGTCTCCATAAACTGTAAATTTTGGTTCGTATAAATGGTGTCAGAAATATTGTGCGGTGGCTATTACAGCTAAACACTCTTTTTCGTAGTAGAGTAGTTTCGTTTTGCATTTATTGAGAGTGGGAGATATGTAACCTACAAGGTGGTCTTCTCCTAGTTCTCCTTTACTTAAACAGCACGGAGAGTGAAATTGGATGCGTCGATGGTTAAAATAAATGGTTTGTCACGGTGGACACATACAAGTACTAAGGGTTTTTCAAAGCTCTCTGCATCAGTCATAGTGCAATAAAATTTTTAACTTTTTTATAATGAGGGCTATTCTGCCACTGACAGGCGCTCAACATCACAGGAGGTACTTAATGCGTCTTGCTATATCTATATTTTATATGAGTGCATGCGCATCGTAATATGTAGATATACGAAAAACACAACAGTACCTCATGTGATGGTAAGCACCCCCAGTGGCAGAATAGCTCCCACATTAGGCTTAAAGTTCAATGATTTTACAATAATTTTTAATAAATCGCTTATAATCTTCTATGAACCCTTAAACTTCTTAAATTTTGGTGAAATTTGTTGGTATTGGCAACTTTTGAACGGCTTGAAGTTTTTTTGGACCAGGAATTACTGGATAACCACTTATTTGATGTCCTGAATATGACACTTTGGGGGTTCAAAATTTGCATTGATCTAGCTGTAATATTAATCTAGCATCTAATAGTCTATTTACTAATTTTCTTATTTTATTCATGTCCTTTTAAAATTTTGGCACATAAAACAAAACCACAGAATTTACCCTCCTCGTTTCAGAAACAAACTTAGCCCCCACCTGCCGTGCCTGGGTCAGATTCGTCCGCTGAGTCCTGCAATATATCCTCGCTGGTGTCGTCAGTTTAGACGAGCAGAAGAGACAACTTGCTGACAGGGTGGACGTACTCACCGATCACAGTCTGGACGGTGGCAGCTCGGACGAGTCTATTAGGACCAGGATGGATGGAAATTATGCGGATAATTGGCCAAGAATCGTTAGATTGGAGAAGCGTGTCGTCTAAGAGGGCGATGATGTCATTAACCTTAAAGTTTTAACGCGGAACCCTGCACTTGGGCCGTTGTTCAAGCGTGTTTAAATACTCGTGACTCCAGCGACCCCAGAATTGATTTCGGATGCCGTAGGCAAGCTATTATTGAACTAAGCGATCGAGCGTGCCCAACATGGAGTTAACATAAACGACATAGTTCAAGGGGCTGCCGACAAGGAAATGTCCAGGAGTGAGCACGTCAAGATAGATGGGGCTACTTGTCAACGGAGTGAGAGGGTTGCTGTTGAGGACCACCTCGATGCTGGTGAGCGCAGTGGAAAATTCCTTATAAGTGAGGTTTCACAGCTCAACGGCACGGTAAACGAGATAATTTATGGATCTGACACCAGCCTCCGTTAGTCCACCAAAGTGGGGCGCTCGAGGAGAAATGAAGTGCAACGTGATTCCTTGATTGGTTAGCGAGCCATTGACGCGCTCCTACTGCAACTCTGCCTCCTGAAGAGCCTATCGCAGTTCTCGGTTGATGACGCAAAATCAGATGGCGTTGTTGCTTCAGATTTCGAATTCCAAGAGCGCTGCATCAACGCTACCAACTGATCATGCCAAGGCGGGGTACCAGCATCTTGCGTCATAAGGCAAGTGGCAGCCAGGAGATAGGGTGGTACAATTTCCGACCGGTCAAAGTCCAGCCCACGACGGTGAGCTGCATAATGAGACTTCGCTGGAGCAGGAGCCCTGGCCGCAGCAGGTGAGAGTACACGTTGGCACCAAGTAGTATGTCCGCGTCACCCGGGGTTCCAAAGGTCGGATCCAAGAGGTCTGGTAGGTCACGCCATATGTTCATGATGACCAGAGGCAGTGGTGCCAAAGGAGTGTGGAGTCCTAATCAAGTTAGGCAATGTTCAGCCAGCTGCAACAACCATCCCAAATTCCGGGTTTTTGCACCTGTAATTGCACGGTCATCGGCGAGCACGTGACCTCGACTTCATCGACGCCCAAAATGTTCGTGGCAACAGGCTTGAGCCTAGCACCAAAATTTCGAGCGAGTCCCGTGGATGTAATCGTAAATTCGGAGCAGGCGTCGACGAGTTATCTGACTGTGATTACCTGCTCTCGGACCCCCTTCAGCTGGACCTTGATCGTTGGAAGGACGACTAGTCACAACTGCGAGTTGACCGCCAGGTCGATGATTTCCTTAGAATCTATGGTGGGTTATGCTTACTGGGCCTGAGCACTTATTGACTCGTGCTCGGCCTTATGTTTACAGCCACCGTCATAAATCAAGCTGTGATGTATCACGCTGCAGTGCTGACATACGCCTTGAGATGGGCAGAAGTGAGCAATGTGGCCTGACCTCAAACAGTTAAAGTAAAGTTCCGATTGAGCGACGAAAGCCCGGCATGCTATCCTATTTATCTGGAGGAAAGAACTGCAGTGGCCAACGTAGTGAGGCTCACGGCAAACAGAGCAGTCAGCTTCGACCACCTGTGTAGCAAGAGTCCTGTGGTTGCGGCTAATTGATGCTGGCCTGGCGGAATGGTCACTCGTTAAACGTGAGCTGGATCAATCGTTCGTTGAGCGCAAGATGCGCGAATTCTCCACTAAGTTTAGAGAGCAGCCACGCCTCCACAGAAAGCTGGACAGATTGGCGAATATAGCTACTTTTCCAGGCACCGAGGCAGTGGCATCCAGGTTCTTAATCTCGTCTTTCCAGGCTCTCCGAATTGATGGGTCCATAGTGGTCGAGGCAAAAGAGATCATCCACACGTCACACTACTCCGTGAACTGCTTCAGTACTTTCAACTGGTTCTGGAGCTTCTTCTAGGTATCAAGCAGGCCTTGCAGACTAGCAGCAGACTCTTCGCGTAAGGTTTGAAGCGTTCTTAGCGCCATGATGTGATTCTGCGCGAGGAGACGGTAATGCTCAAACCACGAAGTGAGGAGACTAGGTGGTTGAATACTTGGAACCAATGAGCTGCAATATATCCGACGCCGCCTTTGCCTCGCCTTGTAAATGCGACTTTTGATAATTAAGTCTCTCGACATCGGTGAAACGAGCATCTTGATATGTGAGAGCTTGAAACAAGTCGCTAAATGACTGCTAGTCTTTGCGACTACCAGAGAAAAACGGGATGTTGATGCTTATACGGCGTATATCTTGTCATCTCTTATCCGTACAACATCGTTTCAAGCTGTGTCATCACGATCACGCGTGAGATCCACAACGCAGAATACACGGCAGTTGCGGCAGATGTCTTGGCGTCTCTCGCCTCCTTCAACACGTGGAGCTTCATCTAATCTCGATCTCTCATGGCACAACTCTGTCTAAATGTATCACGTGCACCGAGGGCCCAATGTCTCAAAGCGTTTGAAACGCCAGCTATCCTGGCTAACCTGGATCCAGCTTGAAGCACCAATGATTGAATTCAACTCCTTTATTGTGCTTACAGTTGATCAAAATCACGAACGAGAGACAAAAATTATAGAATAGGCACACTGATTATGATTAAAGTTATTATCGTGGATAGGAGATACAGGCAAGCGTTGTGCCATTGATAGGCTTCGTCTTATTTGCTTCTTTTCTTGTTGAGCCATTTATAATGTAATGAGAAACTCAGTTGTCCGTGTTCGAGCACACAGTTGGTGGCACCCACTGTTGTTTATCTAACGAGGGGAGGGATGACGAAGGGAAAGCGAGCCCAAAAGACGAATTTTGCACACGTGAAAAACGTGATTTTTATTAAATATTTTTAACGTTACTGATCCTTATAAAATAATATTTAAAGAGATTATTCCAATAAGTGCAATTTTTGTATCTTTATTTATAATAATATTCGACAGTCGATGCTGATTCAGGTCCTTGCTCACCACTGCGTCTCGGCAACGATCACCGTTGCCATTTAAAGGATGGCTTAGGTTAGAAGAAGTTAGTCTGAAATTTTATTGAAGATTGACAGAATTCAACCTCGAATGAAGGCTAGTGTCGTTTCATGATTCTCGTGGTGGCTGAACGTTTTTGTAACTGCAGGGGTAGTTTTTGATTGGAGAAGTAGACGAGTCGCAAAATACGTACTGCAATAAGCTCATGTAAGAAGGGCTATTCAAATAGGCTAAAAATTTATTTCGGTCTTGTATTGGTTCTGTAGGACCAAAATTTTAAACATTTTTCCGTGTTGATAAGATTGCATTCCCTCCAATTTTAGTACTGATTTTACAGATTAATTAAAGGAGTCATTGTTTTGATATTGAAGAAGTAAATGTGATACTATTTTTTCATTTGAATTTAACGTAGGATGGAAAATGTTTGTGTCATCAGGATTGTAATTATAAGATAAATTATCACGATTATACATGTTGGGATCAGCATATTCAACTCGTTGCATATTGTTTTACTTGGGCTAAAAATATAAGAAATGTTCTTTTGTGCTTTGTTGGTGTATTAAGAGACTATGTCTTTCTGAAGGGTGTAACTGCTAGGCAAGGCACGTATGTGAATTTTTGTTGTACATGATAGCGTAAGTATTGAGGTATAACATTAATTAGATCGTCATGAGACAGGTTAGTTTCACCCTACTGATGACTTTGTCGTTGCGATAGTAATCCTGCTCAGTACGAGAGGAACCGTCAGTTCGGACATTTGGTTCACGCACTCGGTCGAGCGGCCGGTGGTGCAAAGTTACCATCTGTGGGATTATGCCTGAACGCCTCGAAGGCCGTATCCTTTCTAGTCAAAGGTGGTAACGAAATATTTAGGAGTCTCATAAGTCGAAAGGCTCAAAAAATATGATACTTACTATTACTAGGTGATCTGATTTTCTTCAGGAGGCCAGATTATCGCACGGGCCCAAATTGCCGTACGACGTTTATAAAAATTGCCGCCGGCCTCGGGATCTCACCGAGCGAGTTGGGGGTTAACGTCTGACGATCGACCATGGGTTTTTTAAGCTAAGTTTGATGTTGAGACTCAGAATTGTCTGTAGACGACTTAGGTACCACCTACTGTTCTCAATATCTTGCGAGAAATCTCTAAGTGATGTATTTTGGCTACTTTTTGTACTCTTACATTAATGAGGGATACGTCATGTCAGGGATCCGAATGACCAATCAGAGCTCAACTCAATGACTCTCGATTGACACAAGCACAGTTGTGGTGTTATGATCATGCAGTAATTGATGGTTGAAATAGCTGATCACTCGGATCTCACATTATCTACGATTTTCTGTCAAAATTGTGAATAACATTTCTTATGGATATTCGCAGTAAAGAATTTTCAAATTGTTGATTGTTTAATTCCTGGGTCGTAGTAGTGCGAATTGATGTTATTAGGTAAGCGCTTCACTAGATTATTTAGATATTTTACGCATGATTCAAGTTTTTGGATGGTAGCTTGTTTCAAAAGAAGTAAGTTACACGTCACGTGATTGCAGATACAGGTATACAGCTTGATGTTTAAAGATAGCTAAGCATGCGCTTTTTATAATTTTAAAACAGAACTCTGTGTTCCGAAAGGATAAATATTAAGTGAATGACATGGGATCTCACAGCAATAAATTTGTGGTGGTAAAGAAGGCCTTATGTAAATCAAAGAGTCACTACTGGCACCAAAAATTTCAAGAGACTTTTTATTGTACAGCTTACGATACTTCCTAATTACGTATCATTATGAAAGATAATTTAACAACTCCTCGTGTAGTGCATGACTCACGAGACTGACTTTGTTCTGTTGATTTATTTACTGTATGTCATTTCTGAATGGAAACAACGAGCTTTTTATAGTCATCACATTATACAGCTGTAAAAATATCACCAAAAATTGGCAGATCAGATAACATAACTGTTTTCAGCACCCCGATTATAACAAGTTTAGCAGTATCTAGTAAACGAGAGTGTGATGTACTACAATTAATTGCTATGCGTACTACCACGATTTTTGAAATGATTTTTATTTGTTAAGTATTTATTAGACTACGAAGATCAACTAGACGCTGTGAGACTGTATCAGACGAGTTTCTTATTTCTACGTCGAGAATACCAAGATAATTCAAAATATCAACCAATGTTGATTCAGAACCATTGCTCCTCATATTATTTTGAGAATCAAAATCAAGAGAAGCTATAGGTGGACTTAAGGTTTGTACGCTTTTAATCTGGGTCAGCGATTCCAGTTGAAAAGAATTTCAGTTTCTTTTAATGGAGCGTATAATATGGGTAAAACGCTTATTTTTGCAAATGAACTTGCGTATATTAGAGTGTGGCACAATAGAACAGCAATTAAATACAAAACCTCTTATAATATCTAAGCTTATGCCTTAAGCACAATAAGCAGTGCATCAATTTTTGATGTCCAGTAGTGAAATATTTTGAGACGGACTTGATTTAAGCTTAGTGTAAATAGAACTAATAATAACTATGGTACACTATGCATGTATATGTAACGTTTCTTATAAAAACACAACGGTGATAATATTAATTAAACTTATTTTAAATAAATAACAGAAAAGCTAACGAGAATTACACGGTTCAAATTAAATGAAATAATATAATAGAAAGTTTAATGAAAATAAACCGGTGCGAATGAATCCCTCACTGATTGATCACTGTAAGAAGATGATATTTCATGCCACAAGAAAGCCACACCAGACTATTAATATAAATATCGCTGAATTTTTAAAGTAAGTCGCTGCACTATTAGCATTTAATACGATACCAGTCTCATCAAGTCGTTGTTATAAATCTCTTGGAACCCATGTAGGATAGCCAGCCTTCCCCCATATGTTAGCTGCCACATTATATATGCGATTTATTCCGAAAGATGACTACAGAATCTCAGATCAGGGCTGCTTTATCTTGTAAATAAAATTACACTAGTTAAAGATTTTTGTGCACCAAAACTTTACAATATTATGAAATTTATATAATTCAACGAATCAGATATTATTGTAATTATTTATTCAGATAGTTAGAGTTATAATAATTAATTCAATAGTTCATTTATATCTTATTAGGATCACTAGAGTTTACTTAATTTTGAGTTTCAAGGAACATTGTACTTTGTTATAAGTATAAAAGTTGAGATTTACTTCTTGCAAGGACTAAGCTGCTTATCATTAAAAGACTTCAGCTGGCCTTGACATCAGAAGCTTGAATGAAAATTTTTTGTCTGGAACTTAAGGCAGACCTGCTTGCAACTCAGCTGCTGCGTTCTATTGCTCAGAAACTCTCTGTGCCAACGAACCACTTTTACGCATAGAGTGATTCGTTAATAGCTCTGCACTGGATGAGATCCACTAAGTTTAACAACGCGCTATTACATAATTACGTGGATTATATATAAGAACTTTTTATATCTTACATTAGGAGATACGTACCAGTTGAGTCCAACCCAGCTAACGCGGCTTCCCAAGAGGTCGATTTCTCCACCTTTAAACTACAGAAAACATGACAGAAATATCTTACTTGGCTTCAAAGGAGGACTGGCCACTTGAGGTCGAGAGATTGTATAAACCTGGTGAACTGCTCACCCAACCGTCAACTATGCATTGTTGTGTTATGCAGCACACTGTACTAGAGAAGTTCTCCATGTTAAACTGACTTCTTTATTTTTTCACTTGCCTGTGTCAATGGGTTCAACACTGCCTCAAGAGAGATCTGGATACTCTGGTTTTCTCTCCTCTTTTAAAGAATTCTACCTCATTTGTGTTCACCTTACCTGGCGACAGCCCCTTACAATAGAGATTAAATGTTTACAAGCGGAAAATCAACTTCCAAATAAACATCTGTTGATGTCCTTAACTTAATTTATCATGTTCCATGGGGTTCTACGAGGTTGTCACCTGCAACGGCCAATGCTGAACTACAACAAGGAATATTACCACTCTAATGACAAACAAGTCTTGATCCATTGGTGGTCCCTACCTGGTAGAGACTCATGCAGCAGCCATACGTCGCCTGTGTACGATGCCAGGCTCGAGGAGCCACTCAGCTCATGTTCTGGTATCCAGAATCACCCTGGTACGAACTTTTACATGCATAGACATTAATTATACCAGCCTTTTCAACGAACTAGCCACTGAAACTAGTGGGATTAGAACAAGTTAGGGCTGTATCAGTGTATATATGGATCTATCCACAAAAGCACTTTACTGGATCTTGGGGGAACATCACAACTACCTTGTTTTTTGGAGAACTTATCCCATTTTACAGTCATCGTAGAGGGTCAACTGAGATATAGGTGATAACGGCAGAACTACGTGAAGTGCTTCAGAGCACAGAATTGAATTGGAACCTTGTGGCTCGCAGCCTTGCTGAATAAATAGTCACGTAGAATTTTATTTCTCCTCAAGATCCACACTTCAGGGGCGTTCGCTAATGTGGAGTTGGTTAGGGGCCACCTTCAACATACTATTGGTTTCAAAAACCTGACGTACGGAGAGTTCTCCACAATACTCACGAGCGTTTAGATCGTACTCAACATGTGGTCACTTACTCCACTTATCAACAATACTAAAGATCTTAAAACCTTTATCCTGGGTCACTTCCTTATTGAAGGGCCCTTGAACTCTATCATTTATCCGGAACTCTCGGCTGACCGTCTCGATTGATTAACATAGTTGAAACCCACACTGGATGTCTGATTCTGAATACAATGTCAAATTGAAGAAAATTCATCCTCTTGACTTCTTGTTGACCACCCTATGGCATGAAATATCGCACATTTTTAAAAATTACCAAGTCACATATTTCTTTTGAGACTTGCTAAAAAAAATATAAGTAAGCAGTTGGTGTACAACATAAAAGGATGTTTTTTTTATTTTATTATAAAAACTGGGATTTTTTGTACGAAAACAAATTCATTTCATAATCAGTCAACAAACTCAATGACGCATTAATGTCTTCTAATGATGGAAAATTTTAACTGGAAATATCTCTCTGCAAATCAATCTGACTATTTTCCACTGTTACATTTGGGGGTGACAGCAAATCTACAACTTCACTTGATAGTAATCTCAGCTTTTTAGCTAGTAGTTGACAACATTACGTACATGGATCTAACGTAAACAAATTTATGTCAAGCCCAGTTATAACTGCAGAAATTTCACTGTTTTCAAAAAATTGTCTAGCAGTGCTACCATCATTAGACGTTTCGTACCCAGGTTCAGACATGGCAACATCAATCCTAATTCATTTTTAGAACAGTCTTATTTTTTTTTCTTTTGTCTACTATAATTTAATTTCTGATACTTTTTGATCACATCAATACCTTTTGATGCAGTTACCTTGAGATCGTATTCAACTTAATTGTAAATCTCTCTAATGGTTAATCCATTTTATGAATCACTACCTAAATTTGATCTTGCATCTTTTAGGTGGTTCAATTATTTTATTAATAAATTAGTTTTTTGTTGACTATACCTTGAATACTTATTTTAGAACCATTCTTAGTTATAATCCTGCCAGAATATTCTAATAATGAAATCGTTATTGTCAGTTCAACAAAAATTTTATTTAAGCGATCTTTGTTTTTTTTAAACGTTCATCTAGTTGTATTTAAAAATATTCAATTGTTGTAATATACAATTTTTTACAATGATTTTTTCTATTAAAGGGGTTTGAATTTTCTGTCATATTTTTTAACCTGTCACGTGATAGTTCTCTATCTCCTTATGGTTATAAGATTCCCATCTTCATCAATATATTTACACACAACGATATCAAAAAAAGATGTGATTCTTGTATTGTACTGCATCTTTATTAAAGCCTTGTGTGACACCATATCTGGCCCTCCAAAATAGTGTAGAGAATAAATTTGTAATTTAAACGAAATAAAATAGAATAAAATTTAGCTATTTCAAATATGAAAAAAAAAGATTAACATGTGAGTGTTTCGAATAGGAATGCGGATACTAGTGTATCAAATTAGATTATTTAATTCAATTTACTTAAATTATCAACGAATAGCCGCATTTACAGAGAAAAGAATAAAATAAATAATGACAAGAATATAATAAAAAATTTACAAAAATCCGAAAATACAGAAGTAAATACAAAGTAACACAAGTCCACACATTAACACAGTCCTTGCGTAAGTCAGTGAAATTACTATAGGAAATCTATAAATCAATAGTATCCCAAAAAAAAAAAATATATAAAGTAAAGAATTGAAAAATAATCAGATATACTGAGACAATGAAAGCCATTGATAAAAAAAAATGTATAAAAACTCTGTTAAGCACTATGTAATTATAACTATAACTATTTATTTTAATGGAAACCATTTAAACTATTAACTTATTATAAATTGGTTAGGGACTTACAAGTAAATCTACCCAAGTGTGACAGCCCAAATTAGACAAAACTTGGTATACGAGTAGAACATTGAAAAATATTAGACACGTGTTTTTTAGAGGCCCTAGCTCACTTTTAAGGGTAGAGACTACCCTTACAAAACCACCCCTTACGAAACCACAGGCTGACGCACCTCACCCGGAGCACAGGGAGTTTAGTGGCTTATTTTTCTTAAAATAATTGAACTTCACACCTAATGCCGGCTAATATACCTCACTACCTATGCCTTAACTCACCTAACCCCTAAAAACCACCTTTACTAAGTAACAAGTAGGCTGACCTACGTAGCCGTGGGAGCAGCGAGTATAGTCGCTTATTTTTCTTGAAATGATTAAATATCACACCACGAGCAGGCTAACCCTCCTAATTAACTAATCACCTCAACCTTAAAAGTCACCCCTACCTAACCACAAGCAGGATAACTCATCTA
>NW_019379488.1:878491-965038 GCF_000648655.2 Copidosoma floridanum | reverse complement strand
TGAACAATTACTCACGTCTATATCGTTAAGACGATCGTTACAGACTGTTGGGCGCCTCGAACGAATAACGTAAGTGTCAAACATGTATGTATTTACGCATATACATATAAACAGTAAATGTACGCTTCTTACGAATATAGATAACAGCAGTACATAACTACATTGTATTATTTAGAAAGATTACTTATAAAATCTTTATATATGTTATTGAGAAGTAAGGTATCTTCTTTCTTATTAATTGTGTGTTAAGTAAAGTGTATGTATAGCATTTCAGATATTAATCTTTTTTGTCTATTAGGTTCACGGTCTAGAATCTTTGTTTGAGAAAAATTAAAATAATGGTTGAATTTTTTCATGTGCGAAGTGACAACAAGTTCATCTTTCTTGGTACTTTTATGTTCATTCAGGCGTTTTTTCAATGCTCTCTTTGTTTCACCTACATTTGATGCAGAGCAAGAATCACATGCAAAATGATACACAAGATTGGTTTGGTCAATCTTATCTTTCCCAAAAATGATAACACTGTCCAATTCATTTTGAATAATAGGGTAAATTTTTGTATTTAATTTTTTCAAAATTTTTGAACAAAATTTATAGAATAATGGGTTATATGGAATAGAAATTTTCATTTTAGCACGTAGATTGGCATTAAGAAGGTTGTTATTATCATTATTAGTATTTTTTATTTGGTGAAGTCTTTTCTTGATATATTTTTGTATGGAAAGTTCAGTATAATCATTATCATGTAAAATTCTTTTTGCCATGAGAATATTCTTCCTGTGGTATAATTTATCAGACAATAGAATAGCTTGATCAACCAAACCGTATACTGCATTGACTTTTAAAGATCGGGGGTGGTTAGAATTGAAATTAATTAATCTATTTGATGAAATTGGCTTGACGTACCAATTCGTGATTATTTTTAAGTTTTTATGTGTAATTGTTATGTCTAAGAAATTTATACAATTGTTTTATCTACTTCGCAGGTGAATTTAAAGTGATTGTCCTGTTTGTTAAAAATCTGCAAAAATAATTGAGCCTGATCTTTATGTACGCATATGAGAGTGTCGTCGACGTATCTTTTATATATGAAGGGAACGCAATTATGATTTTCTTTTAATACGCTTAGGGCTTCCATCTCAAGATCTTCTAAAACTAAGTCAGCGAATAGTGAAGAGACAGGAGAGCCCATAGGGCTACCAAAAATCTGTTTATGAAATTTTTTATGAAAGGTGAAGTAAACATTATTGAACAAAAATTTTGTGCATTCTATAATTTCATGATAAGGAATTTATGATAATCTGTGGATTTGCATGTATCTTTTTTCTAAACTATTTATGACTGATTCTAACGAAATATTGGTAAATAGAGAAATAACATCCAAAGATATAAAAATATGATTTTCCGGTATTTTAGGATTTTTTATTTGTTTTATAAGTTCAACGCTATTATTCAAATGTGAAGAAGGTTTTTCAAATACTTTAGAAAGAGAATTATAGAGAATTGAGGCGAGTGTGTGCGTAGGAGAATTAGTGGATGAAATAATTGGTCTAAATGAAAGGGAAGGTTTATGTATTTTTGGCAACCCATAACATCTAGATAAATTTGTGTTGGTTTGCGTTAATTGATTGTTATGATGTTTAAAATTTAAAAATTCGTTGTCGTTCAGTTTCGTTTAAATTTTGTGGACATCTGATTGTAAATTGTGTAATGGATTCTTATTTGTCATTATGTAAGTAGTGTTGTCATTTAACATCAACTCCATGTTCTGCACATATACATTTCTGTCAAGGCAAACAGTCACATTTCCTTTATCTAAACGAGTAAACATAATATTTTTGTTCTCTCTAAGGAACGCTGTTGTACATTTTAAATTGAAAGTATTTGAATGTTCGACGTTGTCAAGTTTTAATTTTTTGTTATTACACATTTTCATAGCTTGTGTGATTTTTGTTCTTATTGTACTTTTTAATTCACTATGGAGATCATTGATTTTCCGCAAGCTACATTCTGCATTCTTAATTGTTTGAATAATTTCACTATTTGACAAAGATTGTGTTTTTAACAAAAATTTTGGTCCTAAAACTACGCAATTTTTTACGTTTTTCGGTACATCAAGATCTGTTAGATTTCGGAACATTTTTTCTTTTTTGTTGTTATTATTGTAGGGGTTCTGGTTACATGACTTTTGTATAGATAAAAATTTTTTATTATATGTACGATTGAGTTTCTGTCTTTTATGTCTATTGTTAAAATATATACTACTTATGGAACTTTGAACTAATAAATTGTTAGGATGCAGATTATTTATTATTTGTCTAATAGTAAAAATATTTCTTTTAAGAACGGACACATGTGCATAACAATCGTCAATCTCAATATTGAGCAAACGGCAGGTAAAAGAGTAAATTCGTTATTTAAAGAAAGTCTTCGACGACTTGTTGTGAAAGAAGAAATTATTAAAGTACCTTTTCAGATTTTCTATGTGTTGAGGCAAATAGTTGTGTGTCCTACATTTTCTTAGGAAGGACAATTGGCCCATACAATGAGTCAAGTTGCAGTGTAGTTTTTGCAAGGTCTTCAGCTTTTTAGCTAACGATGATCTATGAAGGTGTTCCACTCGTGTGAAGAATCCTTCCTAGAGTTGACCCCTTTCTGATCTAGGGGCGGATTTCATTACGGTGTTTGTTGAACGTGCCATTCTGCTCCCAATTGTTTCAATCTCAAAAATCATCTCAAAAATTTTGAAAAAATTAAATATAAAAATTTACCCTATTATTCAAAATAAATTAGACAGAGTTATCATTCTTGGGAAAGACAAGATTGATAAGCTCGATCAAACCAATCTTGTGTATCATTTTGCATGTGATTCTTGCTCTGCATCAAATGTAGGTGAAACAAAGAGAGCATTGAAAAAACGCCTGAATGAACATAAAAGTACCAAGAAAGATGAACTTGTTGTCGTTTCACACATGAAAAAATTCAACCATAATTTTAATTTTTCTCAAACAAAGATTCTAGACCGTGAACCCAATAGACAAAAAAGATTAATATCTAAAATGCTATAAATACACTTTACTTAACACACAATTAATAAGAAAGAAGATACCTTACTTCTCAATAACATATATAAAGATTTTATAAGTAATCTTTCTAAGTAATACAATGTAGTTAAGTACTACTGTTATCTATATTCGTAAGAAGCGTACAATTACTGTTTATATGTATATGCGTAAATACATACATGTTTGACACTTACGTTATTCGTTCGAGGCGCCCAACAGTCTGTAACGATCGTCTTAACGATACAGACGTGAGTAATTGGCCTGATGAGGTTGGCGTTAAGACCAACGAAACGTTGTTCAAACTAACACCTGACTTTGGAGTTTTTATTCTCATTCCTAAATTAGCTCTTACTAATCGTGTGCTTATGCACTAAACCTCAAGAAATCATGGAAATAATTGGGAGCAGAACGGCACGTTCAACTAACACCGTAATTTGTTGGAAATCTTTAAAGTTATACTATAAAGTGTCGGCCTAGATTTCCTTAAAAAAATACTGAGACACGGTATCTGGACTGGGGTTACAAGATTCTTTCCAGGACGAAA
This sequence comes from Copidosoma floridanum, assembly GCF_000648655.2. The sequence goes on along the minus strand of NW_019379488.1, from coordinate 961,429 downwards.
ATGCAAGATTTAAAGAGACTGAGGTGATAACGAAGGGTAGTGGCTGATTATTGTAAGGCGTATAAGTATTATAAGTATGACTAGAATCGGTATATAATGAGCAAAAATGTCTTTGGGATAGATTAGTTCAACCTTAGTTAAAATCATAATGTGCATCGTTAAAATACATACTTAATTAAAGATTCTAATCATTATTTAAATTTTTTATGCTTCCAAAAAGACTTAGAATAACTTAACAAATTGTTTATAGTGGTATTAATATACTTTTGGTTGTTCTAATGCACACAGCTCTTAATTTCGTCAATTCTATATAAGTATTATAACTGTTTGTACGGCACCAGGTAAAATAAGCACTTTTTATATTGATAATCAAATTAATATTCTCAGAGATATACCAGAAGCAAAACAAACTACACAACCGCCGTTGGACAAGAATATGACTTGAAATCTGATTATTATTAACATTGTAAAAGGAATTCAAGGAAGGAAGCTTTGAGCTTGCACCGAGCACTCGAAGAACATCAGCTCTGGCTAATAAGGTTACTAGAAAAGGGCGAGTTTCATCAGCAACTATTTTGCCCCAGTGTTGGACTCCTAACTTTGAAGTATTAAAGTTATTGATGGTAGAAAACATATTGGAGATATGGGCTTTGTGCGAAGAAGCAGTGTCATGGGTAAAGGATTCAGTAATTCCATAAAAAATGTCATTTTAAGCACTTGATAATCTGTTTTGAATCTCTTGGTCGATCATATCCATGTTGACAGTTCCGATCTTTGATTTAGGTTTAGAGGTATATTTTACTTTGACTTCTAGAGCTGACAATTTTGAACCAGTGACATAGGATCAGGGATTTTAGTGACTTTGGTGCAAATTTTATCAACAAAAAGAAAATTAAGTATTGATACAAGCTGAGTCCTAACGAAGAACCTGCATGTCATTCCTTAGAGACGACGCATCCTCGGTCGAGAAGTTAGTATTATAGATTTTTGCACAACCGATGTTAAGTCGATCAATGGAGGATCATAGCATCGTAACAGCAAAAAGAAAAGTGGAGTTTCCTCCAGTTTGAGAACATTTCTTACATCTGAAAACAAGTAGAGACTTAGTATTTTTTAGGGGGAGGATTTTTGTTGAGAGACAGTAACGCCAGTGCAGGTGGTAGTGCCATTGTAAATATCACCACAGCAGGATCAGCGTATGATGCTAGATAAGCAATTAAGCCCTTAGCTACATGCAGCACACAACGATAATAAAACATTTAATTTCCAGGTTAAATATGTACACATGATCTACTACTCTTTTTTTTATGGTTGCAAGTTTCGTTTGCTCTATCAGTTCATGATTAATTTTAGATATTTTTTCACGTGACATAATATTCGAGTGTTACAATGTGCTAAGAAAATTTTTGTTTGTAATGCTTATACTACATTTTCTTTCTATTGGCGATTCAAGATTCTTGATGCAACTGCTAGTATGTTCCGTAGCTTGTATAAGAGTATTGGATGTAGTTGAGACCCTTATATACGGTTTAAGTAATTTTTGTAAGTTATTAAGGCTCTCGAGAAGCTCATTTACCTAGTCACTTTAATTTGTATTATAGTTCTGGATAGAAAGAAGTTGAGTGGTATGAGATTTTAAGGTTCTTATTATTTTGGCTTAGAGTAAAGTGTCATTGTAATATCGAATTTCAGCGTTATCGCTACTATCGGGGGTTTCGCAATTTTTCATAATAAAGTTTTAAACTTTTTTGTTTTAAAAATACATAAATTTTTTGATTACTGGTTTTGGAGTTCAAAAACTTTTTTTTGTCAATATTGTCTAAGAAAAAATTTTAGCTTTTTATTTAGTTTTTTGCTTATACCACCGCTTCTATTGCTCTTAGAGACATTTTTTGACCACGAATCTCTTCGTCATAGCTTTTTATTTTTTTATTTATACTGAATTCGGATTTTTTGGTTTTCTGAGGTTCTGAGGATGTTTGATTTAAGCGTAAGAAGTTTTTGTGCATGTGATGGAATTTTCTTTTAGTGTTTGGATATAATCGGTGTTATTTGTTCTAATTCCAACGGGTATGACGTGATTTCATATCTTTAAGTAATGTTAATAGAAATTAATTTGTACTTGATTTGCACAAAATATTATACTTTTTATCAGACCGTATGTTTCTATACGAAAGTTGTCTATTACGATGTAATATTCAAAGAAGCATTCATGGACATCTAGTACAATATATCCTTGAGCTTTTACTTCTCCGTTCATTACACCTTCAAGGTGTACAAACTGTATAAAAAAATTGTAAGGTTGGGTGTCATGACAGATTTTTTGATCAGAGAGGTTTTTGTGACTGCATTTAGGATGACAGTTAATGGTTAATTATTGTCTGTTGTAGGAAGACGTTAGTGTTAAAATGCTAGTTTCTCCAAAGCTTACCTTCTGAAAGAAACTTAAGTTATATTCCAATGCTTTTTGCTTAATTATATCAGTATTGTCCTTTTTTATATTCAATTTTCCAGTAACCTATTTTTCTGCAGTAGTTTCATGTTTTTTGGTTTGTTCAAGTTTTAATTTCACTGATAAAGTTAATGTTTTATTGTATATATTTACTTTGTAAGTTATTAATAGGTTAATATGTGTAAAAGGTTATTAAAATAAACAGCAACATTGTATACTTGAGATTTCAGAGGAAAAGTCTAAGAGGATATAGTTGGGTAGTTTCCTGAGCACTTAATTTATTATGCCACACATACGAGTGAATATTGTGTGACGGCTTTCATAAGCCAATCGGTCAGTCTTCCACTATTTAGGCTACTGTGGGCGACGTGGCGTTATCCCACTTGACTGGTGGCAGGCAGTAAACGCTTAAGATGGAAGTTTCAGCAGGAATTTTAGTTCACCTAACTCCTTATTAACGATAAATGTATTAACAAAATTTAACAAAAACAGTTCTTTTATCTAGAAAGCTATTATTTCATACGAAGTTATGCTAGGTCCAAAGTAAACGTAGTAACGTAGTCAGCTTTTATGGGTAAAAAGTAAAATATACAGTAACTCACCTAATGCGTGGAGAAAATAAATTAGAATATTTTATTGTCAAAGTATCAGTTATTTTTCCCTAGTTAAGAAAAATGTCGTCAACTGTCTTGTTCATATACATTATTACCTTGTTCCGTAATTTAAAATGTGATTAAAATATGCTTTCACATTCTTAATAGTTGTCGTGATTTTGTATCTCAATCAAACAAAAAGTTGCCGTTTATTAGATTACAGTCAAAAGTATCGATGATTGAAATAACTTTAGTTGAAAGTTTAACCGTAACGCTATTGAGACAATTATAGTAAAAATTCTCTTTTCACAACTATACCATTCCTTTAACTGCAAAAATTTACATCACTTTTTATCCATGTAGGGTTCTTACAAAAACAATTTCTTGCTTATTCATAAAAAATTACTGTAATCAAATATACTTCACTAGAAAAAACTAACATAGGTAAGTTGACATTTGCGTATGAAAAAAATCTCGACAGTGGTATTTTGAGCTTAACACAGTCAGAAAGAAAATTTGTAAGTGAGCCACGTAAAGCTAGCAATCAAATAAAAGAAAAACTAACTAGAAGTAGGTGCATATATTTTATGATGAGGGAAAATAAATTGCTTGAAAATAGCTCAGGACTGAAAGAAATACGAACGAATAGTTGTGTGTATGTGTGCTGTATCGGTTAATACGCAAGGAAAAGAGCAAGTTGATATACGTGCGTATAAAATAAGTGTAAGTATGAGTAAATGCGCGGCTTGGAGCCGACTTATGTAGTACTTGCCAATCACAGCGTCCTGACTTAATATCAAGATAATGAGTTTAAATGTATTCAACACAGGGTGTGCTCTCATTTACTAGCTTACTCTTCAACTTTACCCCACAAAAGAATACACGCATACATATACAACAACTGGCAACGAGAACGAACAGCAAGAATTTGAGACAGGCTTTCATGTGACAAGCATTTGAGAATTTATGCAGGAACTAATTAGTAGAACCAGGTGTAAGGAAATCGTGAATGACATATTCAGATTTACGTTTACAAAGACCTGTTTACGTTGTATGGAAGCAAGGTCACATGGTTACTTCGTCACAACGAGTGTTAATTAAGTTACTGTTACCTTAGACAAAGAGAGCCATAAGCTGTAAGGGCATGTATACTCAGAAGTAAAAGAAACCAGTCAATGAGTATTGGTGAGGCAACAAGTGAAAAAGTGACTGTTGAGCAGTAAGATATAACAGAAACACAACTAACTGTTATCAAAAATCATTATTTAAGTAAAGTAGAAATCATTGAGTAACTAAAGAAATAAGGATGAAACTAAGACAACACAGCCTCGAAATACAATTTAAGAAAGTGTCTCATAGAATTACTAAATTTATAAAGCTATAAAAACGAAACTAAATTCAAGATAGAAAAAACTGTATCATCAGGCTTATCAACGAAAAGTGTCAATAGCTATGCAATACCTTTCAACATAAGCCGCAACAAAGAGCACACCATGCCGTTAGAAATAGAAATTCTCTTAAAAATACGGTTAACTGAGTAGTGTCTTCATAGCGCTTAGAATTAGACTCTTATGCAAAAAAAAATTTTGAAAGCAGAGCAGCAATAAAAAAGCAGTATTACTAATGCATGTCAATGAACTGACCTACAAACTCATAATTGTGTTAGGTACACCTGCAAAGATGTCAGAACATACTAAGCTCCAATTTACTAAAACCGAACAGTCCATGGCCGAAGGATTTTTCAATCTTACGTTTTTCAGTAGAGGAGAAATTGATCATTCCCCTTCAAAATTTTTCCAGGAAACGGGAAAACTAGTTTTCTGCAAATCAAAAGTCGGCTTCCTTCATTTTGTTGAACAATTTAAGAAAAAATTTTAGCTTTTTATTTAGTTTTTTGCTTATACCACCGCTTCTATTGCTCTTAGAGACATTTTTTGACCACGAATCTCTTCGTCATCAAATTTTTTTATAAAGTAGACACTTTTTCAAATCAATTATTAATTTTTAATAACATGTTAATGGCAAAACTGTGCAGGAAAAATCTTTATACCGATAATCTTTAGATTGACGGAAGAAAAAAAATCAGATTAATTTAAACATAACCATTCTAAAATACGGATATTAAGTTGCATAACAATTATCAATTCGTAAAATCAATCTATTCGTAAAATTGCAAAACAATTGTTATTTTTTTGTTAATTAATTTTTAAAAGGAAGACTTTGAAGTGATATTACAAATTTTAAACTACCCCTATTTGATGAAAATCCAGACTGGGCCAAAAAAAATTTTTTCGTATAGGTCTCAAGCAGTCCCGATAACAAACGTAACTACTATTGGACAAAAAAATGTCAGCAAAATGTCAAAAAAAATGGTAAAAATGGCCAAATTAAGTTTTTCGATTCTATCGGGAAAGCTGTAGTTCGGCCAAAAAAACGTTCCATATGAAAAAGATGTGATTGTGATTCTTAACAAACCTACAAAATTTCAAGACGATTGGATGCAAACTTTTTGCAAACCGTCAAATAAACTTAAAAAAGGTCTTTCCGAAAACAGGCTCTAAAAAAGTTGTTAAACCAGATAGACCCATTTTTCAAAATGTTTTCTTTTACTAAGATGTTAATCTAACACTGGTTCAATTTTTGTAACCCTAACTTTTTCATTAGTATCCTAAAATTGAGTTGAAAAATAGTGTTTTTTCGCGAAGTACCAGCAGTGGCTCGCGGTGGCGCTGGATTGACCGCACCACAGATTTAGACCATGTCCTCTTCCTCGCAGCGTCATGCCAATTCAGCGCCACCACCAGTACTTTGTGCTAGGGCCATTGGGCTCACCAAAGCTTATTTTGTTTGTCTTGAAATTGCGCATTTTTTTCATATGGAACGTTTTTTTAGCCAAATTACAGCTTTTCCCAAAGAAGCGAAAAACCTGATTTTGCCATTTTTAGCATTTTTTTTTTTCGATCTTTTGCTAACATTTTTTTTGTCTAAATGTGGTTACATTTGCTATCGGGCTTGAGATATACAAAAAAATTTTTTGGCCTTGTCTGAATTTCTTAGTCAAATATTTAGTTTGCTCACACTATTAGTCCGAAAAAAGCGTTCTACAAACAGCAAATATGAAACTTCAGCGTAGGAAAATTTTTCTTTTAGGGTTTGATGACAAAATTGTATGGATAAAGTCAAGCAAGAATGCGATCTATGATATGTTATGGTGACTACCAATTGACAATAATACCGAACTATTTGAAAACACAAATTTGCATTCGAATTTTATAGCAGATATGGCAAAAGTTGTAGATTACAAAATAATGATTAAAGATAATAAAGAAACAAAAAATACAAAACCAGACGTAGTACCATGGGGCGCCACCAAATTTTGTACTTTTAGCTAGCCCAGGGACAGTATAGACTTAAACAGCAAAACGAATTATTAGTGAAAAAGCATTGTCTTTTCTAAGGCTACAGTGTAATAATTCCATAAGGCCTGCATGATGAAATTTTAAATGATTTTTATAATCCCCATCTCAGCATGGTAAGAATAAATTTGTTTGGCCCGTCATACGTATAGTGGTCAGAAGTAGACACGGACATCGAACACGGAGTAAATCATTTTTATACGTGCCATGCGTCAAAAATTAAACGACACCGCCACATACACCACTGCTATCATAGCCTGGCCAGAGAGCTTGGGATGAGTGAAACATAGTTTCTTGCTATTATATCATCCTATATTATCTGACAGCAAATTCTGGCACTGAAAACTTAATTAGGACTTTTAACGATAATGTGACGAAAGTTATAAAAAAAGAGAAAAAGATAGATACAGCGATCGATCAGTTTTCATTTTACTATTATAACGTACTGCATAGCATGACTGGAAAATGGGGTTACAGTTGTTTCGTAGGATCAAATTTCGAACACGATTCGATACATGGCGTTGTAACTTACGCTTCAAAGTTAAAGAAAAATGAGGTGCACAAATTATAACTAGGCCATTTCAGCTACTCATTACCAATAGTTGCTTGCTCAAGAACAGCATAATCATTGTTAAAACTATGTTATAATAATTTTTTTGGACTTATTTTCATTTTTTTAAACAAGTATTCTCGTTTGTTCAAATTATCTTTGATTTTAAGAATTATTCATACTTATTTTGTAAGAAAAAATACACAATTTTAAAATATTTATACACGCTCTAAACTAAGATATATATGTGCGAAAAGTCAATAAGAAAATATTTTCCATGAAATGCTGTTGCATATCCCGCGAGATTAAATAGCTAAAGGTAAGTAAGTCTTCGTTGGTATCATACTAAATAAATAAGTCAATCAACAAATTTACATCATAACTGTGTTTATTCCCAATACAATAAAAATTATAACTATCTGAAATGTCCTGTTGTTTGCAAAATATAAGTTCATTTTTCATCCTGTTTTTGTAGTGAATTAATTGACATATATTCATTGCAATAAGAGATTAAGTTGATTGCGTGCGTATCACTAGATAAAAAGTTAATATTATTCATAATTTCCCATCTTTTAATTATGTGGATAATTTCATGACAGAAAGATCTAGATAGTATATTGTGCACTTTCAAAAGCGACTAATATTTGTACTTAGCAGATTATAGATAGGTGTGGCGTGACACTCAAAAGTCATGGCACTCCCATAGGTAGATTGAGGACAAGATTTTCTAGGCAAGCTAAATAGAAAATTATATCGTTTGCTGTTACAACACTAAACATTTTCTTACATAATTTTAATAACTAGAGTACTAGATTTCTTAGTATTTATAAAATAGTTCCTTTAATCTAAAAATATGAATATGCATGCATGAATAAATGTTCTTATCCAAAGTAAACTTTAAAAATGTTTATTTATCTTAAGTGAAAAAATACATTTAGAAAAGCCTGTGTTAACTGTAGAGTATAGTATAGTAAACATTAATTATCTTAGCAACTAAAAAACCACTGCCACACAAGTCCAAAGCTCTTTTAAGCACAAGGGCAGCTAAAAATCAAAAAATAAAACATTTCGAGGGTCTGGATCATTACAAACTCTCAATAGGCATCTGAAGAATTTTTATTTATTTTTTTTTTATTTTTTTATTTTTTTTAAACTCGACAAGTAAGGTACCAAATTGTTTAAAAAATGAATAAATAAAGTAACGCGATCAAAATGCTTTGTAAGAACAAACTAGATATTAAATGAAATTGATATTGCATCCTATTCTTGATTTTTGATGTGTTAATAAGAGCCCATAACACTCGCCTTTCAAATGGCCCGTGACAGTAAAAAACGTTATGTATCTTTTTGAAACGTTTTATTATTGACTTGGAAAGTAGTAGATTACAATCTAGCTGTTTTGTATTATATGATACGAGTGCTAAGGCAGAATTTAATTTTCAATTGGTGGGCACATCATAGAGTTTTCATTGCATTTTCAAGAGCCCGTAATGCTTTTTTTTGAGCTCGTAACGCTATCCCGTAATGCTTTGTGTCTTCGTTGAATTTTAATTGAACAATCCAGAAAGTAAAGTACATAAGTCCATGGTAAGGACATGACATTAATGTAAAAATAAAATCAAATTTCTTTAAAGAGCACCATTATTTCGATTATAATAAGACTTTAAGCGAGCCCATGACGCTATTATTCATTAAAAATAAAAAAAAGTTAAAAAATTTTCTCGTGCAAAAATAGCCAGGTCCAAAGTTTTTTATTTTAATATGATCACGGATACTACGAAAAAGAATTTTGAAGCAATGAAAATCCCATTTTAAGTGTTTGTCTATTCGGGCTTTCGAAATATTCCAGTTTTTTGTTGAATAACTTGTATAAATATGTCTGATACTACTATACATTATATTTTTTTAAGTCTTATCGCAATCCCCGCAGCCCAAAAAAAAATACTAAAAATGAAATAACTGTCAATTATTTGAACAGTAGCATGAATACTATGTAATACGTTTGAAAAATTTAGTGATCGGCTTTCCTGACGTTATGCCTAGACTCAAAAAACCGCATGAAAATATTTAACTGCTTACAAAATGAGCGATTTACTGCTCTACTTTCTAGACTAAGTTACCACTTATTGGTTATACAATTACAATTATTATATATAATATAGAAAGTAACACTTGACAAATGTAATGAAATTTTTTCCGAAATAAATTATTGAATTTTTATTTTTATTTCACTATAAACATCTGAATAAAAAGTATTACTACTTTAAAATTTTTTGTACATGTAGTTTAATAGACTAATATTAATGGACATTGTGATTTACAACTCTTAGTAAGAGTTTGTTTTAGTAAAAACTTGTAATCTACTCTTGAAAACGAATGAGTCTTGAGGAGAAGTTTTTAAATTAAATTTTACAAAAATAACTCTACGTTTACCGCATAAAATCAATAAGAGAATCCTTTTCAGGAACTTTTTTCAAAAGACCAATGATTTTTAAACCATTAAGTTGTGTCAAAGTATTAACAAACTCTGGAATAGCTTTACACATCTTAACAAATAATAAAATGATCATTCATACAATAATTCCCAACTAAAACACATGTAACTCGTAGGAAAACTTTAAACTTATCAATGAAATGTTATTTTTTGTGGCAATATTATGTTAAATTAAAGTTGATGACAAATACACTTTTGGTCCACTAATATAAAAAAAATACAAAAAGATTGAATGAAATGAATAAAAGTCCGATATTATCAGCCAGGAATGTGGATGTTCATGAAACAAACTAACAAGTGACTAATTTATTTGACAGTACTAACGAAGATGTTTGTACTAAGCTTAAAACTACTAATAATTGTGACAACTGCGAATTTGATTTCAGTATTATTTTATTTGTACATTTAAATTCTTTCAATTCTGCCAGCTGGTTTCCAAATTGCTTTTAAGGAAAAAAATCAGGTGCGGGATTTGAGATCCCTAGCAGAAGTAAAACTTCTAACTCATAGGTTATTAAACTCAGTATAACAGAGACTAAGAAAATATGAATACCCCTGATTGCAACAGGTCTTTAGGAATTTGATATTAATATAGGAAAAATTTTAATATTATTACGTATTCGAGCACGTGCGTGTCTAGTATACGTATACTTTAATATACTACTTGTATAACATGTGATTGGCGAATTCTAAGAACTTCCACATTTGTTATGATACGGAATACACGTACGTGTAATAATACATTTACGAAAAGTTGGTCACGTAATGCAAAACGAAACAAAAATTTTTACCATACTGCGCCAAAAGAAGGTACTTTTGTACCTATGGTATCCCACTACGTGGGACAAAAATTGCTTCTATTGGTGCAGCACTGGTAAAAAAACCGTATCCAACTGACAGAATGAAGGAAAGGAGCCTTAGATTTCATGTTAATTGTCACTTTGGCAATAATGTCTCGGGCCACTATCCTACGTGTACAATCAATGCTTGTAAGAATCTTTGAAGACGACAAAAGAAATGTTTTTTAAATTTTTGCTACTATGAAAGTAAAATAATCCACTCTATCTGATTCATATGAAGAGAAACAATCGACATAGCTGTTTTTCATTGTAAAATTGTAATTTTTCATTCAATTCTAATTATTTAAATTTTAATACTGAAATTTACCCGTGCCTCATAATTTGTTACTCATCTGAAAATTGATAATAAGAATGTAGGTTTCGGTTACGTAACCATTATTCTTTTAACTTATGATAGAAAATAAACATAAAGCTTTGCCTTTGAGATATTACTCTTATTGTTTTTAGAAATGTTACAATTGTTTGTATGAATCCGTGAAATATAAATTTTGGCACCTTAATATTTATTTTCTATACATGGAATCATTTTTGGTAAAATAAGCTTCCCTTTCAAGAAACGACTATTTTTCTAATATTAGTAGTTATTTTGTAACAAAAATTTTTTGAACATTTTGTCAACGTTCGTATTTATTTTTCAAACATGCCATACCAAATAAGAAAAATTTTTTGGCTTGTTCTTTCCAAGATACAGTCAAAAAATGAGAAAATTAAGGTTACGTTTGTGCCTGGTAAAACCACTCTCTATTTGGGTGCCTCGGTTATGTAGTTATCCTTCAAAAAACCTGAAAAAATGATAGTTTGGGTCGACCTAGTTTCTTTTCCGAGAAATGACAGTTTTTGTAATTTTGAGAGATTGTGTTGTAACAAAAATTTTTCGAAGATCTTGCAAATCTTTATATTAATTTTTCAACTATGGTATACGAAAGAAAAAATTTGTATTACTCATTCTTTAAAAAAAATATCGAAAAAAGAAATAATGAAGGTTATGCTTGTGCATAGTCCAACCCCTTTTCTATTTATGCACCTGAATCGTGTAGTTTCTCTTCAGAAGACCCATAAAACTATTATTTTTAGCCGATTCTGCTTCCCTTTCAAAATACAGCGTTTTTTCTTGTTTTCAAAGGTTACGTTGTCGTATTATACATCTTTGATATTTTATGTACGTTTAGTTACGTACATAAATACATATAAAACGATAATTAGGAGAAGAGAACAATTTTTACTTTGTTTTTTTAAAGACTTTAAAGAGACCACGTGACGTTTTGTGTCAATCTTTATTTACCTGATAGTACCTTATCTGTAATAGAGGCCCAGCTTAGCCCGTATTACAGACACGTTACCATTTCCATCATACAGCAGTAGATATAGAGTACTATAAAGAAAGTCATTTCAATAGATTATAAATATTGATAGAGTAACTACAGGGCATCATTGTACGCATGCGAAAGGGAGAGAGAAGAGAGGAAAAGAAACAGACAAACAGAGCCTCTGTGCTGCAGTCAGCACTGGCTGGTACGTAGATAATACGTGTCAATATGTACATGCCAGAATTTGCTCGTATCATGAGCTCACTCCCCATATAAGGTGTGCCTAAACAAGCTTTACTTCAAAATTATAATATAATGTTTATAAGAGACATTTGTATTATTGAAAGATTTTGCAATTGAACTTAAATACCAATTGTTAATTTCTCAAACCATTTGCTGAGACGTAAAGTTTTATTTGAGTGGTTACAAACAAAATAATATGGTTTTTTTAAATCGTATAATTCATTATTGTGAAAACGAATATTTACTTACATAAAAAAAGACTGTTTCCCATCAAATTAGTTTTTGTAATGATAATTAATGCAGTACAAAAGTAAACATTTAATTGGATCGATACAGATATTCGTACGAATGTTTTGAATCATGATCAGCTTTATGTCACTTTCTCCAGAGTTCGGACGTGGTAAATATTAAAAATTTACTTAAGGCATCCGACAGAGAACACTACTTTTTAAAATTATGTGTTTAAAGAGTTGTATGTGTATATATGAAATATTTTTGACTTATGATTATATGTAAAGTGGTGTGCATGATTACGCTCAAGGGACACTTCTCTGGTACTGGGATACGTCTCAACAGACAGAAGAGGCCGTGGTAGCCATTTGGCCCGCACAGTTAGAGTAATGTCTACGCCCTGATAACCTGTCACTGTACTGGATGGATATAGAAGCCGCCTAACCCGTGCTCTGGGAGACATACATGCTCTGGGGAGCAAACATTACGCTGCGCCACGAAAGTTTCACATGCTTCCACCTTTCTTTCTCTCCTCTATCTCGCTTTCTCCATATAATGCTATAGCTGTGATTGGACGGTACCCGTGCCACCAGTAAATCATTAAACGTTGACATAGGTGGCCTTACTCATGAATCGTGATTCCTCGCTGATCAAACATTTAAGTTTTACTTATAGATTAGGCGTTGAACTAAGTCCCCGTTCTGTTAAAGATTTAAAGAGAATAAAACTGCCTCGGTTGGAACCCAGAAAGCCTTTGCTAAAGTTATAACCGGCTTTGCACTCAAGGTAACGAGTGTGCCGACGAGTCCATGTATACATAGATCAGTAGAGGTGCACCTCTAGCTTCTGAACCCAAGCCCTGTCTATCGATGGCAGCACGCAAGGATCAATCCTGAGTTGTCACGGGCCATAATTACTACAAATCAATATCCCAAATTTTTCAGGCAAGTAGGAAGACTAGGAGCCACGTCGGGCCCCCCTTAGCACCAACAACTTATACCATTGTTACAGCGCTTTGGAGAGCTGGAAGATACACCCTAAGTACACCAGCGATAACCGCAAAAACATTTGGTTGAAGAAAAGATAACTCAAGTTTTTTTTCATGTTTTGCAAATCAAATTTATTTATATAAATTTCAGACACTAAGCAACGATGTACTTGCCGTTTTAATCGATAACCTTTTACCACTTCTCTGGTAGAACTATAATTCCGTCACTATAGAACTTCTGAGGTTTCTGGCCAAAAAACTGAATCAAGTGATTTTCGTAAGATTTTTTTTAAGCCAACCTTATACTACTAAGAGAGTTCTGCAGAAGTGACTGCATTGAAATTTCTAAGGTTTCTTAATTTATAGCCTGAATTACGTACATTATGCCGGCTCTTAACTCCAGCTGGTACTACCTAATGCTCTTTTGCGCTGGTGAAGATATCGTGTAGCCTTTTGCAGTGATGTCTAAATGATGTTTCGTCGAATCTGATTGCATGAGTGTGACGTTAACTTGCAGTGCATTGCATAAAACCTTATGCCACATACACCCCCCACGCACTATCAGCTGCTGACCGTCACCTCCAGAGCTTGTTACTCAGCTGAGCAGAGATAGAGGATCTAACTGACTTGACGCCGTGCCCGTCATTCTGAACGACCACTACCTCTCAGGTACCGATTTTATAGAGACTGACTATCATCTTCGTGATCAGATAATTGAACTTTTACAAGCCGGTTAATTCCCCTAAGGTTGCTAAGGCACCCAAGCTGTTGGACAACCTCTCTTAAGATATCCACTTGAGATGCTTGTGGCTTTAACTTGGTAAAGATAGGTCCATAAGCAAGCAAGATGGTCAACTGAGATTTTATTTCAGATAGCTTCAATCTCGTGATTTCAGACGTTCAGCCACAAAGAATGACGAGTGACACGCTTGCTGCTCTTGCTCGCCTATTCGAGCCATGTGGCTGGCTAGCGTCTATCACCTCAAATGCCAAGCTCTTGGTACAAGATCTCTGGCATGCTAGACTTGATTGGAATGAAGGTGCCCCCCTCCTCCGGTGATTGATATGGGATCAGCCACTTTTATTGATCAGCTCCAAATCATATCAGGATTCACTCTGCCACGATAGATCAGCCACAGCCCCTATTTTAAGCCGCAGATCCAAGCTTTCTCTGATGCCAGTCGACAATCTACGTCCACCGTAGTGTATTCCAAAGTCCAAGACTCTGTTTTCCGAATACGCTCCTGCATCCTTCTCGCTTGGACGAAGCTAGTTCAAATTCGTAACCTCAAGCCAATGTTTTTGACCTCAGCTCACATGATCATCCCACGATTGGAGCTCAGAGCAATACTTTTGGCCACAAAACTACTGCAATTGATCGCAAATGAGCTCGGAGTCACAATCGATTATTGTCATGCATCGTGTGACTCTCAAGTAATTCTCAGCTGGGTCTACTCAGATGAGCCCACGAAAAACTCTCTCGTTGACACTTACGTGGCAAATATCTAAGAAATGCTGCCAACCCAAATCTGGTATTATGCTCCAATTAAGTCTAACCCCTTAGACGTCGCCATCCAAAGCTTAGTCATGAACGAACTACATCTTCACCCCCTGTGGTGTGAATCATCATCAGTGGATCGTGTCACCAGGACCAGCTAGTGACCTCGTGGCCACACTCTCGAACACTTAATGGTGGCTACCACCTTACGAACGCCTTCATAGCCAAACGTGCTTGGATTGTTGGAGGCCCGAAAAGAATTAAGACTTTCGTTCACCAATGTGTAATGTGTGCCCGACTTCAAGCTCGTCCTGCCTCCCAGATGATGGCCCACCTTCCAGCCTCAAGAGTTACTCCCTCTGCACAATTTCTCAGACTTAGTTTATGCAATGATTGCAAAAAAAAACAGATTTTTTTAATTTTCTTGTGACTGTGCAAAAAAATATTTTTCATTCTGATAGTCAAGCTCTATAGTGCAGCCTTGCAAGCTGATGACTGAGATGGTTATAAGAATAACTCTATGAAAGTTGAATGATTTTTTTGTACAAAATCTGAGTCATGTTGTTTTGGTGATTTTTGTTGATTCTAAAAATATTGATGTTTATTTCAGGTGTCTAATAAAAACAGCCAAGGACACCTTCCAATCAGTACACCTATACTTACTTAAGTTAAAAAATGGTGCTGATGTTTTTCAACAAACCTGCATGGGAGGAGAACTAGATTTAATAATGATATCGACAGTAAATGTAAAACATCTTATTTGTATACCGTTAGACAGGGGTTCCTGTATTATTACGTAAGGAAATCCAAGAAGTGACCAGTTTAATTTTTTTGCTCTGGTACTTCATTTATTGTCACTTAATACAAACATAAGTTTGATAAGTCTAAGATACAAGTATTTATAAACTGTTTCGGATTTTCTTATTTAAACTTAAGTTCAAAAAATGGTTAGAACATTTAAGTTATTGCACCTTCGTCGAATAGGCCTGTTTGTGTGATTCTTTTTTTTTTATTTGTAGCTGCAAAGCTTATTCTGTATCGGAGGATTATATGTTTTCTAAAAATTCATTTTAGTTTTCAATAATTATCATTTTCTTTCACTTAAATCTGATTAAAGAGAGAATCTTACAATTTGAAGTGAAAAAATAGTTTTTAGAGTTTTCTGCTATTTTTAGTTAATCCACAGTTATCCAAAGGAATTTTTCTTGTTAAAAAACATTTATTACATAGTTTCAAGTCTAGTAAACATAATGCATTGCTTTTTGAGTGGATTCCATATTTTTAGAGTAGTAAAAAAAAAAAATATTTCTTAAAAATGTTGAGACTCCCATGTTATTTAAGTAAGAAGGCGGTTTGTGTCTGCTGACACGTATTAAGCTCATTTCCTACTTGGAACTGTAGCAGCTTCTGACTGAACACCGATTGTCCATTCAAAATTCTGCTAGCCAAAAATGTCAAGTTTCAACAAGTCACACACATTGACACACACGTCAATGGGGATGTCAACCAAGCTTGCTCAGTCACCATCCCCGTAGGTCCAGCGAATTTGAGAATGAAGTAATTGGTTTTCTGTTCTATGACCAACGGAAATCTGTTACCAAAAGCCCACGAAAAATAAAATGTATTTATCATTCTTATTTGTAAGGCCATTATCTCTAACAGTAGAAAATCTTCCACAGCTTAATGCTTTATTGAAAGCTGATATTTGAACAGACAAAATATTAGTGATGAGCTAGATAAGTATTGGGAAAGTGTCTTAGCTTCTATACACGGAAAAGTAGGTTTGCTACTGAAAATGGAGGTGGAGAGAAGGCCTGTGATAAAAAGAAGTTTAATTTACGCTCATATGCAATTCTTAATAATGGTTTGGATCAAACAGTTGGTTTCTTGGAAGGTAATCCAATCCGAAGTGTTCGGCAGCTACTAAATGTGCTGGATATAGGTGTTCGTGAAAGTACCATCTGTATTTCATTGTGAAAACGAACGGAAATGAGGTACCGAAGAGGGGTATGAAATCCTACAATGAATGAAAACCTTTATTTGTTAGTAAAACTACAGTACGCTAAGACTTCTGTTAATACACCAGTTTAAAAGTGGCGTCAGACTGTTTATGGACGAACAAGTTTTTAACTATTGAAGATTGTAAATAAATTTAAATTAAGCACTAAGTGGCTATTGTTTTGAGAATCGCTTTCCAAAATTTTTTTATTTTTTTACTTTTATGCACCGCAGTTAGAAGTGGGACTTGGCGAGTGCCCAACACAAGATATGACATTGGTAAAAATATTGCAACAACTAACAACAGCCGGCGAACAACTCCGTTTTTTGAATGGGTATCAGCTGAGGATATAGATAATCTGGTGCAGACTGAGAGACGAAAAAATGCTGATTAATACGTTAACATTCTGCAAGAACATTTTCTGCCATCTATCACATGCAGATTTCCTAATGGTCTGACTTTTATGGTGGAAGACAAACAGCCCATTACACACCGTTGTGTTCGTTCACGAAGGGTACTGACAACAGCCACGTCTCGTAAGATTACCTCATCCACCAAAATCTCTAGACCTTAGCTACATTGAAAATATTTGGGCAAGAATTACCAAAGAGTAGAAATCTACCCAGATAAACAACAACAATAACTTTATCGAAGGAATAACAAACTTTAGTTTGATTTAAGCAATGTGCCAAATTACTTGACAAATTTAGATGACTCGATGCCAACATGCTTACACGAAATTATAAAAAATAATGGTGCATATAAGTGCTAACAAACAGATTATTAATCTACTTACATTGTAATTAATTTCTANCCGCATTATTCATATATATTTATATATATATACATATATATATATACAGTATACTGTCTTGTCCAAACAAATCTACCACTTGCTTTAAAGCATATAGATTAACAATCTATTTGTTAGAGTTTATACGCGCCGTTGTTTCGTATAATTTCGTATAAGCATATTGGCATCGAGTTATTTAAATTTCTTGAGTAATTTTGCTCACTGTTTAAATTCTAATGATCAAATAATGGATAAAATTACCGTAATTATACAAATACCTGTACTCCTACACACTATCTTTTACAATTTTCGAAATAAAATAATTAAAAAATCACAATAAATGTTAATTGTTGTCTTAAAAATAAAACACAACAATTAGCTGTGACCTGTACAAATATATTACTTCTCATTACTGGTATAAGTATTGTAAAAACATTATAAAATACTTAAAGTTACGTAAAATAACTGTTTATTTTTTAGTTAAGTAAGTAGTGGAGGCACGTGTTTGAAAATGTAAAACACTAGAACATCCAGTTTACAGTATTTGATAAAGGAGTTCTTCACGTAAACTGGTAGTTGTTGTCAAAGAATGATCGTAAGTCTATAGTTGCAGAATGTTTCAAGAAACATTACTACCTTGATATTTTGAATACATTCTTGGCTTTTGAACTTTGGCTTTCAAACTTTAACTTTTATTCAACACTCAACGTGTACTTTTTACTGATTATCAACAAGCAAATTCAGAAGTATATTATCCTATTCAAGTATGTTAGTTTCTATGTACACACTAAATTAGTCAGCTACGCAAAAAAATCGTGGGTGGCCTTCACTACAATGACAAAGAACTACGTTTTGATTTATAAGTACAGATTTCAAAGAGATAATTTGCAGAAGTCATTTTTTATTCACATTTATAGAGTAAATTACATAATTAATTGTATGCAACAATAAGTAGTTATTACAACAACACAGACATGAATACAATAGATAAGATAGAAGTAAATGACAGAGGAAATGATATACTACGACGATTGTGGTGCATAATAGTACCTGTACTCACACATGCGCGCGCACGAGCACACACACACAAACGCGCCTAATAGCGCAGAAGAGCCTGTATAAAAATAAATGAAGTGGCTAAAGTTAATAATAAGACCCGTCCTATTTAACGTGTTCGAAAAAAGGAGCGCCAATGTAGCGCCATTTTATGACATAAAACTTCACCACGCGGCAATAACTAATAGTAGAACCTGTACTACAAGTCTCATCTCGAATTCAAATACACGGTGCCCTATGCTCAGCCACGGTAGTGTCAAATCTTTTAATCATTTATAAACACAACCGTTGTATTTTTATTTTCAGACGCACTTTATACTTCATATAGTCTTTGAAATGATAATTACAAAAAGTTGTATTGATATACACACACTACTGCTACTTTAAATTCTTTTGTCTCATGTTGTGAAGTCTTAAAAAATTTCAACCAAACTTTATAATTTTATACTTTGTCCGCAATCCTTTTTTCTGCAATTATCTTAACTTTGAGTCTGATTAACTTTTTCTTGGACAGTAGCATTAAAAAAATGGAGTTTTGAATGCAATAGAATTCTGAAATCTCCGTTGACTTATTACATCAGAAAAATTTGTTTAAAATTTTGATTTATCAAGTTTACTGTTTCTACCATAAGAATGTATAACAAATAAAGAACTTTGAGCACAAATATCTCAAAATTTTGACAGTTAAGAATTTTTAAAAATATGCCACCAAGTTCCTCGTGATTTCAATTTGTGTACGTCTGATTCTCCAAATATGGATGTTTGAACTTACCTAATAAATTTGAGAGCTTAATTCTGAGTCAGTTAATTTTTTTTCTAAAAACACAACGTTTTTTAAAAAAATTGTTGCAGTTAGTACAGAAAACGTTGTTACAGTAAGTATATTTTTATTGAAAAAAATGTGAGACGAAAATTTGACGATTAAAGTAATAGATATTATTTTTAACAATTTTTAAAATTTCATTTTTAAAAATTGAATACGATTTGTTTCAAACTATTAAAAGAAACCCATTAAAACTCAGGTGACATCCACTGGTGTATAGAAAAAACACTACATTTCTGCTAGTCTATCATTATCATAATTTCTCTCTTATGATGTTTGGCAGAGGCATACATAGATGATATGCGTGCATTTCTTATTTAGACTACCATGGCCGCTTTTCTGAATGTTTTTGTCAAAAGCAGCAAGTCTTTTAAGTACTTGGAGTAAAAAACTTATCGGTAATTTTATCATAAGAAAGAAAAAAGCCATTTTTGTCTACATAATGCGTCAAACGCCCTTAAATTTACCTCAATAACTTCTAATAACTGCGTTACGAAAAAATGGTCCGTAACAGGTAAACCATATTTATTTGATGAATCATTAAATAGTATGCGCTGTCGTGCTAAAAGAGTGTTGTACTTAATTCTTCTCCTGTATTTTGAGTTTCAAATTTGTACACCCTAAAAAGAAGTTTTAATAAAAAATAAATAAATAAGCTTGTGAGTAGTAGTAACATTTTTCCTAACGATTGTTTATTCTTTTTAATAAACGTTGTAAATTTAATGTAAATCAGAAGTGATAACAATTTGTTCAATTTTATGCGACCATTTTGTTTTCGTCACATTATTTAGCATTATACTATCGTTATGTTATAAGAAACTTCTTGGCATGAATTTTTATTTATTTAAAAATAATAGTAACATTTACATCATTATTCTGAGGGAAGGAACAGAGAAAGTAGAATAACATTTAATTTCTCGGTACGGCTAAAGCAGCGTCCTATATATAACAATATTTAGTATGTATAAATGAGTAGGTGAAATAACGATTCTGCATAAGTGTATACGATCTTTTTTATATAACTATGGAATTGGAAAAAAAATGCTTTATGTCAATTGTAACAATATATTACTAATATAGGTAAAGTAAAGGGTCGATTGTTTCGTACAAACAGAGCAACGACACTTTAGAGCCAAATTATAAATAATAACATCTGTCTAAATTACATGCCATCACCACCATTCTTGTATAAGAGACACTTTAAAACATAACGCAAATAAACAGTTGGTACAAACGATACATAAATGTATACGTATGGTCCACGTATAGACATAGAAGCTTTTAAGTAGTTCTCTGAAATTTGAGTATTAATAATTTCTAAACCATAAAAAATATTCTAGAAGCTGACAAACCTCTAGAGTTTTTTTGTGCCTGTTTGTTTGTGGTGTATAATAACTTACGTCGGGTATGGTCTCCATTAGGAAATGAATATTTTGGATGATCTCTGTCTTATTTGTCTCTTGGTTACTTGAGCATTCACAATAGAATACAAGTAGCCCACTCGAAAATATTACCCAGAAGACACTTGTAAGACCTAACATTGATTATTGCTTCTTTTACTTTTTTCACCGTCGAGTGATTGGCAACTGCTTTGTTATATATCGTAACACTCTACTTCTAGCTCTTATAACTTTAATGGAGATTTTGTAATTACCACACATGACAGGTATGACTTAAATCTAGCATAGCTATAAGGTGCTACCAGTCTTGTTGCAATCCTTTTTTTAGTGATCACAATGCACTATCACAATATGCTTTAGCCAATGAACTTAAAAATGTTGTCTCTAAATTAATTTTATCCTAACTAACATAGTAGCTTATGTTACAAGCCTGGTTCACGTTCACTTGTTGACGAGCTGTGGTACAAATCCAAAAATCCTGCAAAGCACTGTAAAGTTTTTGCAATAATAAAGTTCCCAAGCTTACGATCTGTTGCATAAAATTTACGTAGTAGCTTATGTAAATATGCTAACAATATTAATAAACAAAGCTTTTTTGCCGAAAACTAAAGTACCTAAAAGCAGGCACTAAATTGGATACACATCTCAACTGGCAGCTTCTGTAGAACAGTCTACTGACCAAGTCGATGACATTCGTAGCCTGATGGCTAGTAAAAAAAGACGCACCGATCAAAACTTTTCAATGCCGATAAGTGTTGTCATCCATGTGGAACTTCTACTGTTCAAGGTTATAGATAACTGCTATTCCTCCTTATATCTGAAAAGACTTATTGTCACGTGACTGAAGTTCTTTTATAAATTCAGTCATTAGTTGAAGAAGGTAAGTTAGTTTGTTTTCCGGATTTCGTAAAAGATGGTTACATCAAATAAT
Organism: Copidosoma floridanum; assembly: GCF_000648655.2. Next base: position 939,795 of record NW_019379488.1, on the reverse strand, counting down.
CAAACAGCAATTAAACTAAAAAAAATGTGAAAAGATTTCTATGTGAAAACAATCTATGGTTACATTTTTTTTATTCATTTTCGACAATAAATTATTAATTAGATAAAACTCCGTATATTTTCAGTTAAGTTAAAGTAAAATAAAATCTGATTTTTCATGCTGATGAGTTATATCCAATACATATAAAATATGCTAATAAAAGCTTGAAAAATTCTTGTTCATTCGAATACTTAACAAAACTTATACTTGAAGTTATATTCGAATCAAGATTGAAGAATGGACGAAGATTTTATATGTAAGCCATAGTACGTATATATGTTCATAAATATTCAAATATGTTTATAAAGACGAAACAAATGAGCTTAAAAAAGTGTTAATAATAAGGTATTCTATTTTAGTAGCAACGTATTTTAGCTCACTTTTTAATTGTAGAGAAGTTCTTAACTCGTAATACACATACAGCAACAATAATTATGGTTGAAATAGATACATCTAACATATCCAGAATTGTTAAATGAAGTTCGTTGGAAAAAAAAAAATTGAGAAGAAATAAGAAACGTAAAAGTATGTTTAAAGTGACACTAAATTCAAAAGCTAAAACATTTACATTTAGTAAAAAAAAAAGTTTGAATAGCTTTATTTATGTAATAAAAAAATTCTTATTTGAAATTCAACCTGTCTGTCTATATTTTAACATTCATGCACTTTTCAAATTAGGGTAGGACTTGTAAGTAAAAAAATACTGGAGATTTGAAATTTTAATTAGAGTGTGTATCTATAAATTTATCACACAGCTACATTTTCATAAGTACATTAATAAAAAGTACGGCAACCTTTTTATTCAATCAAAAGAGAGTTCACCAACACCAGCAACAGTCAGATTTCGATCTTTAATACCTCACAAATGTAGAGGTAAGTTGATTGATTAAATAGTAAAATAAGTTCTGCTGTGGCCAGAACTAAGAAATGTAACAGTTTAATAGCTCAACCTACACCTGTTTGCAAGATGTCAAATTATTGGAATTGTTTCCTTGGTTTTTAAATTAGATACTGATGCAATTGATTGAGAAGCGATGTATTGACAAAAAATTTGAAGAATGCCATATAAAATTTGTAATACTTTACTTTAAAAAATCCATTAGTCTTTTAGGTTTCTGTAATAGTAAATATTTTGAATCTAATGATCTGAACCTTCAGGTTATTTACATACTACATTAGTATGTTTGCTTCTCAGTGCTCACGAAGTCTCAGAGATTTAAGTTTAAACTATTAATATAAACGTGACAAGCATTGGATCTGTTCTAAAAATAAATTGCCAAATTATGTAAGGTTGGCGGCATTACCTTTGCTACGATCAAACAGGTGGAGTTGTGTTCTAGGTACGTAAATTCCGTTAAACAGCTGATTTAAGAGATGTACCACAAATCCACGCTACAACTTTTCATATTTATCTAGTCAGCCATTAAGTGCTGTGTGCATACCTGAAATAAAACTCAGTCTGTTTCACCATGGTAGGAGTAATGTTGCCATTCTTAAATAACTTAGTGCTTTATTTTTAATGTAGACCTATTGCACGAACTTGATGAATTAAAGTTTCATTAAAAATGAATTAAAAGAATGCATATAAATCATGTTATCAATGATGACTTATCTATTATTTGTTACATTGTGACTCTTTAAAAAAACTTTTACTCGCACATATGTGAATGTAACGTGCAATACGTGAACAGAAAGTGTGTTTGTATTTAGCACTATGTTACTGCAATTAAAATATTAAATGTAATTATTTAGTACCATGACGTATAATGAACGAATCAACGTCAACAGCTCTCCTACGATAGTCAGGAAAGTAAGTTAAGTATTGCACAGGTAATTTATTTCATGAGAAGAAAAAACTTAATTGAGTGATTAGCGAAACTTAATTTTCTTTCATCACAAATATTACAAATAAAATTGAAATAGTTAGATGAAAGTTTATAAATATGACTTGCCAAATTAATACCAGCTACTTGCTTACTGATCGGCTGCTTCTCCAGGAAACAGGATGAGCCGGCAGGACACAGTTCTATTTAAACCCTCAGTTGGATCAATAATCGTACGTGGCGCTGAGGGTGCGTCAGAAAGTAATGTTAACTTTAATTGACATATTCCTGGAAAAGGTGTAGCTTGCAGGCCTAGGCTAGATGTTGAATTTGGCAGGGGCAAAGTAAGGGAGCGGACATTGTTTCTAAGCAGGCAACCGATTGATCGACAGTTGGTATTGATCCGTGGGTTCAGCTGCTAGATAGGTGAGGGACACTACATGGTACTTGTTACCGACGGTGGGTGGACGTCACTAGACGTGAGACGCCTCCCCCAAGTCTGAATTTGCCAGGCGAGTTTATGCTCAATAATATAAGTTTATGTATTCCATATACATGAACATAATTCAAACACCATTGTTAATATAGTTACATTTGTATCATATGTTATTTTACTTTCACAATGTGCGCGCATGTAATAGCTAAGAATTCTTTTATTTTCTACAAGTATAACATGACAAGTATTGTGTTGTGCTCGTGGTTAAATATCATTTGTAGTTCCTTTGTTTGGAAATTGTACAAAAGAGACGGGCGTAGCAGTAATGATTTCTTTACTTCAATCGGAACTGCGAGAAAAATGGTCTTAAATTCAAAAAATTTAGGACCACTGACATTTTCTCGAAATCTTATTGGTGTATTTTAGGATTTTGGGTGGGCATCATAGCAAGAACTATTGATGTAATCATTATAGAGTCATTAAATTTTTTTTGCGAATGTTTGAATAGTACACTGACTTTTTTATGTGTGCATCTATAATTGCGACTTGTTTTACTTCACTATTAATGTATCCTATGCTTCAAGCTACTCTTATAGAGGAAATATTTGGGACATCGTAAACTTGCTGTGTCCTTTTAGCTGCAGGACCGCATTATTCTCTGAACTGAGTGTTAGGCTTTTAAAATTGCAGTTAAAATTGGGGTCAATACTACTGATTTGTGTATAGCTGAGGCTAGGATTGTCTAGCTTTGTTATTAACTTTTCGAAAGCTTTCTTAGTGAATACTACATAGCATACAATGAGAACTAAAAGAAATAGCGTAATGCATATTAAGAGGATTGTTGCTACTATAATAACATTTGCCTGGACTCTTTAATTAACTGTAAGAATTGTTGTTGGGATGGATAGGTACAAGAATAGATTAAAATTTTTTCTGATTCGTTCATCGTAAAACTAAGAGGTGGGATTATTACATTGCTGTTTACGTATCGATTAGTTTCAGAGTTTAAGCATTTTTTAGCGTCCTTAATGATGCACCCAAAATCTGCTTTTATGATGCCATATCCAAAGGATGGTGGGTGATATTTCCTTTCTCCGCAGAGGACTGAAATACTGGATTTATACTTTGTCAAAAAAAGCTAATGAGAGGGGCTTATCGTCTTAGAAATATATGATGACTTAGCGTTAAAAACTCGTGAGGTGACGGACCTGATCGTCGATGGTGACTTGAAAGCCGATAATGTAGGAATAAGAAATATTAAAAATGCTTACCAATGTTTATCGCAAAAAAAGACATTTTTTTTAATACCTGACTTGATACAAAATAAGTTACTTACTATAATACAAATTTTCTAGTGAAATTTAAACTGAAAAATAATTTTTTCGTTATTGTCTCAGGTTTTGTCATGTTACACTAGATTCCCTCAGCTCAGTGCGTAAGGCAGTATAGCATAAAATTGAAGCATTTATTATTTATTTAATAAAGTTTTTGAGTGGAAGTCCTGTTATTAGTTTTAAAAAGTAACAATGGACTAACAAAAAACAGTAAGAAGTGAAAAATTTCTGTCATATAAATAAAAGCCATTATCGACATTGGGATTACGCTGATGTATAGTGGAGTGAATAGCTATAGTTTATTTAGATGTTTGTAGTTACTGTTTTTATGAAAAATTAAGTTGCAAATTCAATTCTTGTTACAATTACGTAGGGTCTAAAAAAATGTAAATAAATACAATAATCTTTATAGATTTAAGTATAGGATTTGACTAAATTATTTTATTCTAAGTTTATTAAATCCTAATGATTAACGTAATTCGTATTGTCTATCAATATTCAGGATATTATACTATTGATATTCCCCACATCTGTGACATTCAGTACACATAAGTTTATTCTAATCTAACCCGTGTCCTGTTATAGAACTTCGATAGAAGTACACTTTTTTCTTCTTCATTTGCTTCACTAAGTATATAAACCTAACATAGAAATGATAATATACGGAATATCACAGTTATGTTTATGTTGTTTCATGTCAGTGTATTTGATCTAACTCTTAAATATATTGACTACCGGGTCCATAACTTTATATGACATTTGTAGAGAACGATGTTTTTAGGATTTCAGAACATTTCTACATCGCAAGAGTTTGGTTTTGTATCAGGCGGTACTGATTGGAACAGATACACTATCGATCAAAAGACATTTATTTAATTCTAACTGGATAATTATATAGTATTCAAAGTTACCATCTGTTAGCAATAATGCACGGTGCGTATTCTGCAAGCTGCGATAACGTTACTACGACTGCTTGTTTTTTGAGATTCTGACCATAACATGCACTTGAATAATTTAAAATTCTTCATTTATACAAGTAAAAATATAAATTGTATTATAAACTCACTAATATCAATTACCTAAAATTGAAGTAGACTAAATTCGCATAAGGATTAAGTATTCATGGCATCTACTAGATTCAGCATTTCTTGTTAAGAAATAGGGTTTATAAAATAGCTAACATACTGGGTTAGTCTTACTAAAACTATGAACTTATTTTGTTACATTGAGTTGGCAATTTTTTCTATAAAATTTTTGAAGATGGTAACGATGTAGCAAATTTCTAGTACTAAGGCGTTTGCTTGCGCTTGCATCTTAGTTGGTGTGTTTGCGATCCTATTTAGTTCCATGAGATTGCTTTGCAAGTTTTTTAGTCGTTCCGTTACCGTTTTTTGCTATAACTCATTTTTTTGTTTATTTAATATGTGGATTTTTCAGGTTAAACGATGGATTGTTGTTTAATGCAATAGAAATGTTTGAAAATTATAATTGTTTCAAAATGTGTTGTTGCATTGTTAGGTTTGTAAAATGTTAATAATCTGTAGAATATAGACTTAAGGTTGCCTAGTTCTTTTATTAGAAAATATTATTGACCATTTTTTGCTTATTATTCTCCTATCTTATATTTGTTCAAAAGCACATCCTGGGTTGAAATTGGACTGAAAAAATTCGAGTATTTTTTTTGCTTGTGTAGGCAGTCATCATGATAACGATCATAAATTTAATGTGATTTAGAAATATTTTTTGTATCTGAAAATAAAATACATATATTTTAATGAAGAAAAACAATTATAATTGCCTCCTTTTTTTTGCTGTGTTACGTGGTCATGTCCAAGTGTTGTTGTAAATTCAGATTTATAAGATCTTGCAAGTGATTGTAAATTTTTCCGTGCTAGTGGTACACTTTAAGGAATCAATGGTGTACAAATGGGTCACATCATGAAAGGGAATCCAGATAGGCTAAAAATATTTTCACGTATAGAAAATAATTGTTGAGGTGCTAAAATATATGTTACACGGATTCATATAAACAATCGTAATAATTATAAAAATAGTAAGCCATATGTCAAAGGCAAAGCTATATTCTACATATCCTAGATATAAATTGATCAATTTTGTATTATTTATCATATATTATGAGAATAATTGTCACGTGACAAAAACCTGTACTCTTGTTATTAATTTCTAGATGAGTAGAAATTATATAGAAAGACGTGTGAGTTTTGATATTAAATTATCAGTAGTCATAGAATACGAATTGAATGGAAAAATCTAACTTCACAATGGAAAATAGCTATGTGTCACTTGTTTTCCTTAATCACAATAAGGAATTATTTTACTTTGACGGTAGCCAAAATTTTTAAAAATTTTTATTTGTCTTGTACAATGATTCTAACAAGAATTAATAGTACATATACTTATGATGCCATATTCAATGCACGAATTTTATATAAAAGTAATTTTTGTCTCACGTAATTGGACAAAAGTACCTTTTTCGGGGCACTATGGTGAAATTTTTTTTTTTTTTCGGCATTGCATGACCATAAATACGTAAATATATTAATATGTATATCATAGCAAACAGGGAAGTACTTAGAATCTATGAGTCACATGTTACATAAGTATATGTATTTTATGCACGCGCTTGCTCAAATACGTCACATTAATGAAATTTTCACTATTTTGATATTGAATACTTAAGGACCTTTAAAATAAGTTGTAATCTAATTTTTTCATTTTTTTGTTATACCAAGTATAATGACTTTTATGTTGGAAGTTTCACTTCTGCCAGGGGTCCCGAGACCCACACCTGGTTTTATTCTATTTTAGAAGCGTGGAGGGAATATACCGAGTCTATGCGTACGGATTCGTGTAGAAATGTAGGCACACAGTTTGAAGACGCCAATAGTGAGCCTGTAAAGAGGAAAGAAGTGTTTCCCCGCTTCTGACTGTTACTATATATAAGTGTATATATAATACAACTACATAAATGTGAGCGATGAGTGAGACAATAAGGGTATTTTTATGCTGGTATAGTATTTTAATACACTGATACGCTTCAACCTCATATGGTAAATATGAATGATTTTTTCTTTTTCAGATTTTTACGTTTACATGTTGGAATAGCCACTAACTATAGTCTAAGCTTTTGAGGCTCTCTATAAACATATGGAACTTTTAAACATGGGTAGGTACGTTACTTTGGTAGCCAAGGTAGCTAATGCTCCCGAATCCATTAGAATTATGTTTTGGTCCTCGATTCGATTCCAGACACTTTTTTTCTCCTGCAATCTAACACATGTATGTTGCACTGTTATTAAATTGCTTTTTTTATATTTGATTTTTCAGATACGTAAGAATTAGTCAACCTTTAATATTTATTAAAATAAAATGCCTCATGTGCTATTTTAAAAAAGGTAAATAAATAGAAAGTTTTATCTTGGTACTTTAGTTTGTTGACGCTTACAGAAAAAATTGTGTTGGTTAAAAAAGTATTTTTTTGTGCACGTATACGTGTTATGTATTCATATAATAATCAACCATACCTTTAGACTCGAGTCCGTCAGCCAAATGTAATGATCCAGTGCGTTAGCTTTTCACTTTTTTAATTACTCTAGAGCGATCAAACAATCTAAATTTTCTGTAAATTCATAACTCTTCTTGATATAGCCCAATGATTGATAAGGTTTATAAAACATTACATTTGTTATAGTTTGTTGCGAGATCTCAAAATGGTCTAAATAAGAATTCAAGACAACGCCAAATTAAGTTACATAAAAATATTGGAAGACAAAACATTAATAGATAAAATATTAAGTGATTGCAAAAGCGGTATGAGTGCGCTATATTAGACACTTCATTGCGTAACATTTTTTTGTCTAATCCATAAAGAGTATGATCTTATAAACGTAGTAGCAGTCATTTTTCAGAAATTTACTCCAATATAGCCCCTTACAAAACTTAATAAGAATAATTAAGCAACATTTTGCGACTCGTGTTAGCACGCTAGCACTTGATCTCTCAATATTATAATCGATTAATTAAAAGTAATAATATAAGGCCATGTCATGATAGTAATAGAGAGCACTCTTGGTACAAAAGCTATATGATTTATTTATTTATTTATTTATAGAATTAACGGGCCGTGTGCCCAATTACAATTATATAACAGTGTGTTGCCGAGCGTACGCCCACAACAAAACGTCTGCACGATATCGTGCAACTTATCCTACACGATATCTTACAAGATATTCTACACACAATCTTTTAGGATATCGTGTAAGACTGCTTGCACAACAGTCTACTGATATTCTACACGATATTAAGCAAGATTTTCGGCAATTAAAAAATAAAAAAGTCTAAATTGTAATCCATGTAATTAAAAAATTTCTCTTCTTAAAAACTGTTATAAAAGCTAATATAAGTTGAAAAAGAAAAAATCATCTCTTTGCTCCAGTTAGGGGATTTAAACCTGGTCTGGAGGACTCGTAGTCAAGTATCTTACCCACGCGGCCAGAGTGGATGAGACATTTGGGAAAGAATTTACGTCGTTATGAGGTACATCTGAAACGTATGTTTATTATTTTATTATTTCGAAAATAATATTTACCACCTTGGTTACCTGATTGATAATTAACATCTTATGAATGCACATTTTATATTGTTTCGTGTCTCTGAACATGTTCGTCAACTATAAATCTAGTAATTGATTTTACTACTACTTATCGTTCACAGATTTTACTTAAACTTTACGTATACTTGTTATTCCAAGAAAAAATTAGACCATTTTTAAAAGTGCCCCAACGGAAAAAAATAATGTAAGAAAACTTAACAAACCGTAAATTTTTGTAATGTAATGTAAGGTTTCGTTAGATTTTGTACCGCAGTTACAGTTTGTTACGTTTTGTTACATTTACTTATAGTCGACAACAACTCAATATTTTACCTTACGACTCGTTACGTTTATTATTATGATTCTAAAAAGAAACTCAAATCTCGTGAAAAAGCAACTACAATAAACTCTATTAAAACGTAAGGAAATGTTATCGTGTGTTATATTTTATAACAGCTTACAGTTTTAGGCAGTTTATTACACTATTTTATATTTTGTTATGATTAATAACTTTTGGACACATTTCCTTACATTTTGAAATAAAAATTACTTTTAACGAAAAAAGTTGAGTAATTATTATGAAAAATTATTAGTATAATAGTATGTGGTAAATTATATCAAAACGTAACAAATATGTAAGAAAACGTAACACAACATAATAAAATCTAAAAAACGTCTGAATTCCATGAGAATAATAGTTCCTTACATCGTCCTACACTTTCTTACGGGTCACGGCGTATTATCACACGTGTTTACTTTTTTTTCCATTTTGTTACGAGTGCAAATTCCCGCTAGGGTCTAATTAATTTATCGTTATTATTACAACAAAGTTGTAAACCTTTTTCTCTTTAACACATTAATCTGGGTATGGAATACCAGCAAAAAAGATAATAATTTTTACTTATTTCTACAGTACTCAGATAAATTACATAAATTCTTACAACATAAGTTTATACATAAAATAAAGTTTTTTAAAAACCATAACATCTTAACAAATATTAGGAAAATTTTTTTTCAAGTCGAATAAGAGACTGTGAACAAGCATTATCTTAAAGACATAATAACATCATCAAATGTTGTTTTACATAGTTTTGTTCAATTTATTGTATTTTTGGTAATTTTAATAATAATAATAATTCTTTTTTCATCGTTTTGTTGAAGAAAAAAATTGTTAAATACGGTGAAGAAGTATCATGTAGGGTTTACTTTGCATTCTTAATAACGCATGTTGAATTAAAATAGCAAAACAAAAAAATTTTTTAAATATTCATGTAAAGTTTATTTAGTTCTATACTATTGAAAACACAAAACTTATTTTTACAACAAAAAAATAGTCAAGAAGTAATGCTTTTCAATCATTTATATTATTTAAAAATTGTGTAAGTTGTCTCACTTTAGTATGATGAAATGTAATGGGATTAAGATCTTTTTAATACTACTACACAAAGTAAATACATACATATTTGTTCACGTATTTAACAATTTTACAGGTACTGTTTATGAAGATACAAGACTCATGACAGCGACAATAATAATTTTCAAGAAGCATCGATCAAATACTGTGTTTTTATTCTCAGACTCAAATTTTTAAGTTGTTTTTACTAAAAACGTTATGGGTACTTGCTTTACTACTCTTTTTAAATAGCCTAGGATATTGATTCCGTTTTATCAACAATTTTTGTTTTTGATTTATGTTTTTTTTATTTTTTTAAAAACTACGAAACTAGCCAGTTAAAGAGATTCGTGGATCAAAATATGGTTTATGAAAAAAAGTAACACCAAGATTTAAGTGAGAAAAAAACCAAGGGCACAAAAAAACTCGCTCTATTAAAATACTAATACAGCAACTTAAATTTATATGCATTTTACACATTTACATTATATATACAATAATATTTATACATACATGTACATTGATTCTAAATTATTTTCTTACATTTTTTACTTCGTAAAAGTTATATTAAAAAAAATCCTTCTAATTTATTTTATATACAAGTAACAAGTGGTAAACAAAAAAAGCGCATAGTGTTAGAAATTTCTGTAATAATTTCGGCACATTTAAGAGCTAGGAATTATTAATTAATATCTCAAAAAAGAAAAAAAAAATTTTCGGCTTTGTTCCAAGGGTCTAAATCTTTAATTACTCCATATTATCAAGACATGTCCGTATATTTAACCGTAATTATTAAGACTAATTTTATTTTAATTAATCGTTACATTTTTTAATAGTGCGGTACAAAAGAATTTAAGTAATCTATTAATAAATTAAACCTTACATAAATTCTCTATTAACATTAATTAAATTTTTCATACATTCATGTACTTAAGTAAATCACAAATTAGTTGAAGACATATTTTTTTTTTTTTGATAAAACAATGAATAAAAGCTCTAATTGATTCTTCTTTGGATACTACCTAAGTCAAAGAATAGAAGGATTAAAATATGATATGTTCATGATAAATTGTATACGTTGATGAGGGTTAAAATATATTAATTATTTTTAAAAATTGGCTCTCACAAACTACAACGTCTTTAATACTAATATTATTATAACTCAAATGGTCGTAATAGAGACAGACTCGATAATAGGACTATTTTCCCCTATAAACATACATGTAATACATCTAAAACAAGCTTTATGCCAAAGCTTCCTCACCATGGATAGATTGAACTCTATACATGTACAAAACTTTCAAAAAAATAACGATTTCAACGTTTTTTACAATAAGCATTTGATGGTTGTTAATTTTTATGTGTTTTTTAACCTCTGCTTTCCATTTTTAATTATTTTCCCGAATAGTTTTGAAAACTTTCACCTCAACAAAATTTTTAAGGCTTTTACTCGATGTTCATATTAGGGATTATTCTCATCAAACCACTGAGAAAAGTAATCGTTTGTTATTTTTTCAACTACATCTGTTAAACAAGTTATTAGTTTTCTTTAATACCAAAGACTTGCATGGAAAAAAGACAAGTATACATTTTTGAAGACCTTGCAACTGACAAGAAATAATTTTAGGAAAAAATTCAGTGGGTCTCAAAAAATACGCTATTTCTGAGTGTTTCATTAGTATGTTTGTATTCTTTACATTTTTTATAAAACTCGTCATCGGTGACCCGTTGCTCAGAACTTTTCATAAATGTGTCCTTACTATTAGAACATTTACTTTTTTTTAAAGCACTTTTGACTGTATATCTGCTTAAGTAAGTAACGGCATTTTTTTTCATACAAACCTTTGATTTCAAAGTATACTGTTCCTTCTGAAACTATAGGCGAAAATGTTTCCATCATTTCAGCTGCTTGCAAAAGATCTTCCATTTCTCGCATTTCTGCTACTTCTGCTTTATCAGGTAAATAATTTGCAACAGGTGCCAATAAATCTACAGTTTCATTACCTAAGTCATTCTGATTCAAGTTTACCAAAGAATGAGTTTTTTAAATTTTATCGTTACCTTGTTGACGAGTATCTATAAAATCGGTAAATAAAATATGCCTAAAAGTAAGGCGATACATTCGGCAAGTGAGATTTGGATTAAAACAGCCCCTTCCTCAACATTTCAAATAAGTATGCTCTATGCTAAGCTGGTTACAAAGATCAGTCACTACCTCGAAGTTGAGATCGTTTGATTCTTTTTTTTATTATTATCGAACACCTGCAACAAACAGTTGGTAGTCAAGGACAAACCAATAAAACAAGGTGATCTTCTCACTCGCTCGGCATTTTTACGAAATTTTGTGTTCTCCATTGTCTTGACCAATCTACAAAATTTATCAAACATTCTTCAATCTCTGGGTTACGACGTGACAGCGGTCGCTTTTGCTTTGCAACATTGCGCAATCTATAGGAATTACAGGCATCAATTACAACATCCGTTTTTTTACGAACTCAGCCAATTGCTCCTACGTATCAGACACAAATCCATTCACATCACCTTTTCTGGTAGCTTCACCAGCAGTTTTTATCGCTGCAGCCGTTCGCCTACTCAAAAGTTGAAAAGCTAAACTCACTTTCATACATTGAAAATTATTTGGGTTGAAACAATTATCACTTAAAAATGCTAATAAATTTGAGGTATCGCTTGTATTGTTTACTTCATAAGTTTTAACCAAGTCATTAAAAGACATTATAACTTTGTCTTGTATGAAAATATATTTATGCACTCTCAACTGATACAGCAAACGTTTGATGAGGTGCGACCAATCAAAAGCAGCAAAAATTTTCTTGCCCTCATGTTCAAAAAAAGGTTCATCAATACTAACTTTCAACAATTTATTATAAAGTGTTTGATTATTTGGACCTTGGTCACAAACAATAATTTTAACAATTGCTCCTATTTTTAATGACGCTGTCAATATTTCACGCAAAAGAACTAGCAGTTGTTCACTACTAGCACCATTTTCATTGAATTCGAAACATAAAAGTTGATGCCAAGGATTTTTGGCATTAATACTATCTAAACAAACTAATAGGGCATGTTTCGCAACGTTTGAATTTCTAAAATTACCACCCCAATCTTTAAGATCTTTAATATCGTCGTATTTTGAATAATATTCTTCCATACTTTTGATGCTCATCGCATAAAATTTCAATGCACTCTCTGTTGATTTACTGGTAGCTTACTTAACTGTTGCTCAATTTTACTCGAAACGTTGTCATTTAAACCAGGTTTAACATCTAGTTGGGCTATCCAACTTCTTACAGTGGATTCTCCAGGTAACCTAATCCCTAATTTTATCAACTGGTTGTAACCAGTAGCTGAATGGATGTATATGATTTTGTATAAATTTTGCTCTTCAAGTGTAAATTTTTGTATATTTTTTGGCATAAACTTCATTGCTATCAAAGTATTCTGTGATCACTGAAATCTGTGTCTTAAATAAAATCGCTTACATCCGTAGCTTGTTTTACTTTTTCTACACATGCGTGCCGTTTCAAATAAAAGCTTTGATCTTCAACATTTTTTTGAATTTTTTTCAAAGACTACTTTTTCTTCTAATAATTTTATCCGACGCTCTAGAGACTGCGTATACAGCTCACACTTAACTGAACAAAATATTCGATTCAAAACATCTTTTTTTTGTAACTCTTTTTTATTTGGCTCAGACGCAGAGTTTTTTTGAAGTGCAACTACATTAGGCATTACATCATTGATACTCTTACTGACATCCACCATTTCATAATTCGAATAAACCTCATTTGATTCACTTTTCACCTTTCATCAAAATTTAAGAATGAATATTTTCGAGAAGGGTATGATGAATCATTTAAAGATTTCGTGACACTAAACGATTCATTGTTTTCAAGAACATTGTAAAGTGCTTCATTACTTAGTTCGGTGGAAGTTTTAACCAGTATTGTCAACTGTGATTACTTGCTGTCCTCAAAAACCAATTTTCATTGGTTGCTTTTTTCTATTGGCTTCGATTGGTTTTTCTTGAAGTTGTCTTTCTTATAGTTCCTTGTTTGCTGTGGAATCCGGTATTTGTGAAATAATCTGAGGTTCTGCTGATTGCCAATTAATTGGAACAGCGGTAGCAGGCAAGCAAATTTTTCCTTGGATAATTTGTACGAAATCATCCTTTGAAAAATGATTTGCACACAACCCACCAAAAAGTAATGAAGATGCCGCCCAGCGTAAAAGATTGTTTTTACCTAACTATACAAACAATATTTTGCGCTACTTTTGTACAAAAAACAAATAAAATGTGTTAAACTGCTGTCAACTTTTTCTAGAAAAGTTTTCTCAAAATTTACTTTTCTGGTTTTGCATTCAAGATAATAAATTTAAAACCAACAAAGATTCTTTTCATTTCAACATGTCATTTTGTAGATAATTATTATGCAATAAATTTGATTGAGGTAATGCCAAAGGCAGCACTAATAAAAAGAGCTGAACCCTTTTCGTATCTCAAGGTATTAGCAGCAGTAGAGGGGGAACTGAAAACGATAGGCCAGTGTGAGCTCAAAGTCAAGCTACCCCAAATCGATTCCGAAAGAATTTTTTTGCGTGCAAAGAAAGCGGAGAAAATGATATTTTAGCAAGCATGGAAGATTTAAAACCACTTGCTCGCTTTTCGTCAAGCTGCGATCAGAGAGCCGCCGCCGCAAGAGTGCATCTCCCTTTTCACTAAAAGTAGGAATCTGGCGCATGCCACGAAGACAGTAGTGATTGTTTTATTAAGATTTCATTATTATCCAGCTGCATACATATTGATACTGTTTTTTTTAATGAAAATATAAGTATTGAGCAACAACATATGTAAGTTTCAGCCAGATCGGTTAATAATTACCGGCTGAGGAACTGTAAGAAAAAAAAATTATCTTGGCTCCTGAGAATGCTAGGCCTTTTTTTTTAATTCATAAAAAAATAGCAGCTTTTCAACAGTATAAAAACGAATCCTCAAGATGTTTAATTAAAAAAGTTATACAGTTTTGTACGTGTGTCTAAAAATAGTGTCGCTACAAAATCATCATGAAATCGGTCGAAATGAATTTTTTTTTTTTAATTTGAATGGGATCGAAAACTTTGATAGTTTTTAAAATTTTCTGGCTTGATTTAAAAGGTCTAACTGTTTTTTACAAGTCTAGGGACATTTTGCAACTAATGAAAAAAAAAAAAAAAATCGTCAAATGCTCGAAAAGTTTGAAACTGAGTTTGATAAAATTTGGTGCGATTGCTTATATCATTATTATCAACAATTTAAAAAAGTCTCAAGCTTCTAGATATTATTTTTCTTAAGATATTAAATATGTAACTTTGAACGCTATTTACCGTCAAACAAAAAAGTTTGCCGATCTCTACTTGCGCTTATATTGTAGACAATTGAGTAAGAAACAAAAAACTCTATGGGTGTGTATTGTAAAAAATGCACAAGAAAGGTGATATCAAGCACAACGTAAAAACATAACTTTATTTCAATATTTTATTAAATTAAAAAATAAAGCACAACTTTTATAGAGTGCAGATAACGATAATCGTATTCTATGGCAAAAAATGCTTGTTTTTATTTTTCAGAGCGGAAAAATTGGGCGTATAGTGGCGATCAGAATTTGTTTTGGCAATGTTTTCTCAAACGCATTCACGTTGAAATGACATACATCAATCGTTATGTCAAACGTTGTCAACTAACGGATACAACAAAATTGAGGTTATAAAAAATGTGGATTTTAAACGTTTTTATCGTTAATTCTACGCAACCGACTTTTAAAACGAACGTTTAAGTAAACATGTGTGGATTAACGGTTACCTGCGTTTTATAACACGTGTTGTGGCGATCCTTTTGATTAGTGGCATCTGGAAATATGCAGAGCTTATCACCAGAAAGCTTCAATTCTGTGCAGCCCCTGTATTAACAAAAGTGGGAAAGTCTTGTTGCTATTTTTGTTTAACCGCTGAAAAAACATCGTAGCCCGTGTAACACAACCGTAAAATAGCCAAAAGCAAACTTATTAATAACGAGAAAGCGAAAATTCTTACCTTTGTTTATTTTGTCTTTGCACGCATAAGATTACACATAATCACTTTAATCACGTGTATAAAAAACCTGCCACAGGCAGCTGCGCCAACAGCAAATCTAAGTTCGCTGATGTAACCTCTAACCAAAAAAACGTCTCTGTTTATGTTGTTACGCTTTATTCAGTCACGCACTTGTTCGCACACCAAGTGTCATATGCAACACGTGTACACACAAGGAATACGGATCGGAAAAATACTTAATCAGGACAATATTAAACCTTGGTACTTGTCGTACTAACGGTTGATGTGTGTATTCACAACAAAAACAATAAAAACGTACGTTAGCTGCAGACTATCATAACAATGCGTGATTGTAGCTCACGGCACGGTGCAGGTGGTAGGAGGTTGAGCTATAAGACAAAAAACAGTCGTCCGCCTTAACTTGGAAATCAGTCTCGAAGGTAGTGGACGGTCCATAAATCATTTGCATGGAAACTAAAGGTATGGCTAATTATTATATAAATACATAACACACATACGTGCACAAAAAAAACTTTTTTTAACTAACACAATTTTTTCTGTAAGCGTCAACAAACTAAAGTACCTAGATAAAACTTTCTATTTACCTACCTTTTATAAAATAGTACATGACGCATTTGTTTTAATAAGTATTAAAGGTTGATTAATTTTTACGTACCTGAAAAATCAGATGTAAAAAAAGCAATCTTATAACAATGCAATATACATTTGTTGGATTGCAGGGGGACGAAAAAGTGTCTGGAACAGAATCGAGGACCAAAACATTATTCTAATGAGTTCAGGAGCATTAGCTACCTCGGCTACCGAAGCAACAAACCTACCTAATGTTTAGAAGTCCCATATGTTCATCGAGAACCTCAAAGGCGTAGGCTTTAGTTAAAGGCTATTACGACGTGTAAACGTAAAAATCTGAAAAGAAAAAAATCATACATATTTATCATATGATGTTGAAGCGTACCAGTGTACTAGAATATGATACCTGCATAAAAATATACTCATTTCCTTGCTCATCGCTCCCATTCAGCTGCATCATACATATATACTTATTTATAGACACAATCAGAAGTGGAGAAACACTTCTCTCCTCTTTTTAGGCTCACTATCGGCATACCCCATTTATGCATCTTCAAAATGTGTGTCTACATGCACATTTCCACGCGACTCAGCAAGGGCACACTCAGCATGAACCTCCAAAGTATGTGCCTGTATATCCATTCTCATACGAATCCGTAGGCGCACACTCTGTGTATCCCCTCCACGCTTCTTAAATAAAATAAAAATGTGCTCGTGGTTCGACCACTTGGCCGCAACGGGGCGCTCGAAACAGAGGCAGAAAGTGAACTAACGCCGTAGCATTGCAGTCAGAAATCTCTCGACTAATTTCTGTTTATTTTATCCTACAGCAAATTTATGCATTTCTTTAATAGTTGTGTATTTTCCGTCTAGAGGTGGGTGTTGCATCATTTCCAAACAAATCATTATTTTTGTTTGTGTAATGTATTTTTGTAATATCTGCAATACTTTTTGAAATTTAATGTTTTCTTACTTAATAGTTTTAGAAATGCTGACTGTCATTATGTTTTACTTTTTATTCAATATTTGACTAGGTTAATAAATGACTTATTTAAAGATGTTGTTATAATGGTTATGCTTTGTCTATCTTAACCTCTTATTGGTGAAACTATGTGAAAAGTTTATGTTATGTTTAATCAAATAAAGTGTGCTGATGAATAGTTTTTCAAAGCGGGATGATTTGTTTATTGTGCATAGGTCTTGTACTTTATCATTATCTAGTGGTTAGCCAAAATTATCCGTGAAGTAAACCTAATTGTCTTTCCTCATATACGTGATTCTGCCCAAAGTGACTTAAGTTACTTGAAAGAATCGTTCAAAAAAAAGTTGTTTCAAAAAAATTAATTCTTATAGTAGTTTAACCTTAAATACCATCCACACCAAATATCCAAAACGATTATACTACAAAGTATTTGAGTCTAAAGATATACGGTATCTTCTATAAGTCAATTTTAGTCAATTTTCGAAAAAAATACGTCTGCTTTTGATGTGCGTAACTAAGGTGTTCGTACAGTTAAAAGCTTCTAAATCAGATTAAATTGAAGCTAGGATCAAACCCCATTGATTTAAATAAGAGATTGTTTTATTTAATTCCTCCATTCAAAAGTAATAGCTATTTAAAGAGGAGCAATAAAAATTGCTAAAAATAAGATTTCACAGATTTTTGTAGAGGATTTTTGATTTTCTAAAGAATCCCTATAACTTATGATTGGGGGCAACAAATTCAAAAATTTTTCTTAATCGATAGAGTTTCTTTCCAGCATTCTTTTAACCCTATTGTAAGCCACTTAAAATACCGTAAAACTTTTCTTAATAGTGTTGGATGTGTAATCAATATTCATAGATATAACTCACAAGAAAAGACCTGTTAAACCAAACGCTGAGACACGTATCTCACGTTTTAGCCCAACATTGCTGGGGAAAATGAGGGGTACGGAATTAACAGGTGCGAAAGTGACATTTCAGTCTTTGGAGAACTGTTTTGGACTCATAGACTTAACATAACCTGTTTTCTGCTAACAAAACCTGTAATCAATAAATAGTTAAGGAAACTTACCTGTATTAATAACAGAGTAGCGATTCTAGATGGCAATGGAAGTCATCAAAATTTTTGTTCACACGAAAATAACCAATTAAATGTTTGTCAATTAAAAAAATTGTAATTTCTTACAGCTTGAACTTGAGAATTTGTCTTCTTATGATATAAGATGTAAAAAATGATCCCCAAGAGGTGCTATGAAATACAAGAGTATGATTTTTAAAGGGATTTTCACTATAATCGACGTTTTAGTTCAAATCGTGGGATATTTGGTTAAGACTCTTGCTCGTAAATTAAAAATTGACAAAAGTATCCAGAAAAGCTTATTTTTTCCAAGTAAAAGCTTATAGCTGTGCAAAATTGAAATTGAAATGGAGTATGAAAACGACATTTTTACTATATTTTCTTAATTATCTAATTTAGGAGTCAAGACGTTAGCTTTAAAGTTTTTTCGACCAATTTTAACTGTTTTAACATTAGTTAACACAATTTTAATATTCGATTTTAGTTGCTTTTAGTAGCATGAGCTCTAAACACAAAGTCGGCCACTTACAGTAAAATCACCCATATAAATTTTTTCTCTAGTAAAAATTATTTTCATTTTTTGAGTAAGTTAAGTGGGTGGACTATTTGGTGTATTGTATTTTTCGTGATCTTCTAGAATCAATGCTTTGTATAAGGGAAGAGTAAAAAAATGGTCTTCGCTCTAATGAGAGTCTTCCTGTTGGCTTTATTAATTTTATGATGGGTGGTTAGCAAGTTTTTTCTGGTTTGCCTTTTTTTCAAAGAAAACCACCTGCTCTTGTACGGTGTTCTTGAACATAGAGGAGTTGGATGCATGCTAATTATTGTTATTGCTGTCGAGTCTTTGTGTTTTGAAAGCTTAGGCTGAAGTAAACGATGAATTTTAGTAATAAAGCTACGACAAAAAATTCTCTTTGAAAAGTATAAAAGCTGTAATATTGATTTTTGTTTTTTTCGAGAATTCTTACTAAACCAACCAACACAACGAGGATACATGTAAAGAAATACACATTATAAGAATAAAGTAAAAGTTATGATTGAGATAAAAGGAGCTAGCACTGTCTGGTATTTCATCTTGACGATACTTAATAATTTTATTGGGCAGGAAATTTACACGTACCTATTCTATAGTTGGTGAAATTTGGTATATCTTAACAAGTTCTTTGGCGACCTTCAGGTGTACATAAGATGAACTTGTGGAAGGAACTTGGACTTGACATCACTAACTATGACTGGGGACGTGCCAAAAACTTTGCGAGATCATGGTGGGTACTTGCCAGGTACTTATAGGGTACTTACCAAGTACTTGCCGAGTACTGTGTAAGCACTTACCGGGGACTTTGCAAGCACTTAGCTGGTACTTTCCGGCTACTTTGCAAGATCTGGAGGGGGAGTACTTGTTAAGTACTTGGCGGTCACTTGGTGTGGGCACATAGTGGGTACTTTTCCATCTCAGAATATTGGTGGCAGGTACCTGGAAAAAATCATTGCCAGAAAACTATCCAAGAAGTACCCGACGAGTAGCCACCAATATGTCAAAAATTTGCCGGCAAGTACCCACCGAGATAACCAAAGTTTCCAGCAGTTAGCCGCCAAGTGCCTACGAAATATCCGGCAAGTATCAACCAAAATCTTGCAAAATATCCAGAAAATACCCGCTAAGTATTTGCAAAGTCCTCACGAAGTTACCGTAAAGTACCAGGCAAGTACTCGGTATGTGCCCGTAAAGGACCTGGTAAGTCCCCGGCACGTACCTGGCAAGTACCCACTATGATCTCGCAAAGTTTCTGACAAATACCCGGCAGTAATTAGTGATGTTAAGTCTAAGTTCCTTTAACAAGGTCATCCTATATATACCCGAAGGCTGTCACAGAACTTGTTAAGGGGGTTAGAGCGGTACAGTTACCCTCAAAAGTCGATTTAAATTAACGTAGTGTCTATTCGCACCAAAACGCACCGTATATCCACGTGATTACGTGGATATAGTGAATACGCATGCGCAGTGGGTAACTCTACTGTCTGGTACTTATAGGGTCCAAGTCTTTTTTTTTCCGAGCGAGTGAAGCAAGCGAGGCGCATGCGTGTACGTGGATATAAGGTGCGAATAGACACAGCGTTAAATTAAAAATGAGTGTTTCTTATCATTATTCTTGATAAATCATGCAAGCTGTTTTATATTGTTGCGCAGAAGATTACTAATAAGGGAGACAATAAAAAATTAATACTTTAGAACTGGAGTTAAGCACAATTTTTCATTTCTCGTCTGCTGCATATAGATATACCAATAGCATTTTGTTGAAACATTTAATTGAAGTATTTCTCAAATCATGACAACAAGCTTCCTTAAATTTATATATGTTATTCGAATTGTTATTTACAATAAGATACTAGTTTTTTTTTAAGATTTGTAAAAATATTTTCCAAGTTATTGGGGAAAATGTAAATTTCGTGACAACGTTCTCGTAAGTGCCTGTGTATAAGATCCTAATTTTGCTATATTTTTTCTCAAAAACTGTGACGCTACGGTTCCTAAAATTTTAATATGTTGTTAACATAATAAAAACGAACATATTACGATTTTTTCAAGACTGTCGTAAGAAACTTCTTTTTCTCTCTCACCCCCTTAAGATCTAGGAACCCTCACCAACTAACGAATAGGTACTTGTAAATTGCTTGCCCAATAAAATTATTACGTATCGTCAAAATCAAGTACAGAAAAGTGCTAGCTCTTTTCATCTCTCAATCATAACTTTAACTTTATTCTTATGATGTGTATTTCTTAACATGTATCCTTGTTGTATTGGTTGGTTTAGTAAGAATCTTCGAAAGAAACAAAAATTAAATTTACAATTTCTATACTTCTCAAAGAGAATTTTATTTCTGTAGCTTTATTTCTAAAATTTATCGTTTATTTAATGAAAAAAATGTATATAACAGTAGGTAAACTAGGCAAGTACGGGGCTTTCTCCCCCCTCCATCAGAGTTTCGTGCTACTGCATGCCCCTTTAGTCCCTCTGGCAGAAGGGTGTGCTTATACCCATCGACCCCATCGGGGCCTTAATCCAGCAACCGTACCCTAGTTCGAAACATCAGATTGTTAAAAAAGTTGTGTAAACTAGACAGGTACGGGGCCACCTCCCCCCCTGGCCACACTCCGGGGACAGCCATGGCTTCATAGCTAGGCAGGTACGGGGCTACCTCTCCCCTCGATCAGAGTTTCGTGTTATTGTACGTTCCTTTAGTCCCCCCCACGGGAGCTGACAGAGAGGTGTGCTCAAACCCACTGACCCTAGTAAGATAACAAAGAAGGAAGTGGGCCACTCTATCTATACAAGTACTAGGCCACCCTTCCGTACCTATGCTCATACCACGCAAATATGAGCACTGGCTGTGCCCGTAGCTCTCATGGCAGTCGTATCTGTATCGTATTCGCCCGTGTGCTTGTCCTGCTCTTGTGCCCATAGCGCACATGGCTGCCATATGCTCGCTGTGCTATTGTGCCCGTAGCGCCCATGGCTGCCATGTGCTCGTCCCACTCTTGTGCCCATAGCTGCCAGATTAGTCCCTGTCCCGCTCTTATGCTCACTTGCATCACCGTAATGCCCCCGTGCTCATTTAAAACACGTGCTGCTAGTAAACCCCATTAAAACTATCGAGCACAGTGATAGCTCCCAAAAGCTAGTACAGTCGTGGGCCAGTCCCTGCACGGGTACAAGCACACCCCCTCTCTGACACCTATGTTTGTGGAGCACTACTTCTGACCATCACTGATACCCCCACTCCACCACTTTTAAATAAAGAGCAGTGGTAAGAGAGCTAGGAGGCTCAGTCAGTGCTCGGAGTCGTAGAAAGACACGTCTATGCTCAGCAGTGTCTAGCAACCAACTCAGCTCCCTCTCTGCCGCCTATAATTGTAGAGCATCACTTCTGACCACCACTCATACCCCCACTTGACCACTTCTCAATAAAAAGCTATGGTAAGAGAGCTAAGAGGCTTAGTCAGAGCTCGGAAACGTGGACAGACATGTCTATGCTCAGCAGTGTCTAGCAACTGACTAAGCTCTTCGTCTTCTACTTACTCCTTTTCTCTTTTATCCCTACCCCTCACTCCCACTATGCTTCGTATAGCCATACGGATCCAAGGCTACCCCCCCCTCCATCTATTCGGGTACTGGGCCACCCTCCAGCTTGCAGGTACGAAGCAACCTCAGTTGGGCTACTTCTGATCTGAAGGCACTCATAGATACAGATATGTTTGGATATTAACGACAGTGAATGTTAGTCAAAATGACTTAAAAATAGCTTGAAGATGACTTTAGGATTATCTAACATAATTTTAAAGATGACTAATTGCAAAGATTACTAAAAAGATGCCTTAAAGATAACTAAAATACGTCTGGAAGTTAATATAAAGACCACTTGAAAACAACAAACATGACACTACTACTATTGTTTGTTAGTTGTTAAAAAGAAAGTGGTGGTGGCCCTATTCCTGCCTCTCATAAATGAAGGACAGCCATACGTTTTCCTCTTCTTAGACTTTTTTATTTTTATTTTTATTATACAATTTAAAAATTTTATTATACAATTTACAAATCATCATCAAAGTCCAGAATATCATCATTTATTGTATCCACTGTATCTCTGGAGGTGAGCAGCCAGTCTTTTAGTGCAGAGACATTTTTAGAAGCACAAACTGGTTTTAAGCATAAATAATGTGCAAAGCATGCTTCATATTTTGTATTAATTTTTCTAATAGCAGGGCATCCTAAATCTTCAGCATTGCAAATGTGAAACATAAAGAGCAATGTTAAGATTGAATTTCATGAATTATGTGTGTTATAGTACTTACTGTTCAGATAGCATCTCTTTTCACCAGTTTTTTTTTTTCTAACCCTTTAATGTAAATGATGTTGGCGTTTCTTAAGAAATATGGAATGACAAAAATCACTCTGGACGAGAATGTGCTCCCAGAATCCCAGGGCTTATCATGAAAATTTCTCTCAAGGCAAGTATTGACTATACGTTCCTTATGCAAAAGTTTTGACCACTTACATAAAGCATTAAAATAAAAAAACGATTGGTAGATTATTTTTCTTTAAAGGTAAAATAACAAGCTCCTTAGGAATAAAAATGTTAGAGGATCTTCGAAAACTCTGAACATTAACGACGTAGTCCATGATCAACGAGGTCTGATCTCATGACTATCTGGTTGACAACTGAGCTCTGTAGCTCTAGCCAGTTTCTTATATTCACTCTCCTCCACTCCTATTCTACCCTTTCTCAACACAGAGCAATTGTAAGAGAGCTAGGAGACTTAGTGCTTGAAGTCAAAGACTGATACGTCTATTTTCGGTAGTATCTAGCAACTGAATGAATTCATACTGACTCCCTCTCTCTATTATTCCCACTCCTTACCCCTCACTATATAGAGCTGATTCAGAAGTTAACTTAAGGCTGATTATATCAAACCCCCACTAACATTTTTGGGAGTGGAGATGAGCAGTAAGTATAAAAAGTCGGAAGAAAACGCAGAGAGGCTCAGTCTGTACAAAGAGGTCAATACGAGCAGAGCTATAAGCACTGTCGAACAATCATCATTGTACTTTTATTCATTGTCATTTTAAGTAGTAATGTGGGAGTCAGAGCTACATTTATCCTTTCTGGAGCTCAGTATTCATTATGTGGTAAGAAGATTTTTTTATAAAACTCATTATTTAAGGAGTTTGGTGGATGGATTGATGGAGACTTGCTCCCACCGCCACTGATTTTTCTCTCATAATATTCCGTTTCATTCGTAGATATCATGAACGTTCAGTACTTTAAGTACACTGCAAATTTGCTGCAAAAAGCCTTGAGACAGATTTCTGAAGCAAACGATGACGATCTACAAAGATGGTTGGAGTTGGTTAATCAAGCGCTCGAAGCGTTGAAAAAGTACGTCTTGACATAATTATCCAGAGGGGGGATGCAACCCTGCCAATCCATCTGGGATACTTTGCTCTGCGTTCAAGATAAGTTGACCAGTTTACTGAGGAAGACCGGAGGAGAATAACAGTGGCACCTTCCAGAGCAGCAATGTAGTGAACAAAATAGTGATAGTGTCAAAAACAGTGCAGATCATTCTAGTATGCAGAACATCGTAGATGATCTTAGAGCAGATCATTCTAGTATGCAGAACAGTGCAGATTATCTTAGTGCACCAAACAATGTTAATCGGTAACACAGTGTGCAGAACAGTGACAACGCAGATGATCCCAGTGTATCGAACAGTGTAGATAGTCTGAGTATGCAGTAGAAAGATTTACCATCAGCGTCCAAGAATCGTATAGCCATAGGTATGATAATCAATCGTGGACATATAAGCATTGCATCCTTTTTGGATGATATAAAAATTCTGATAGTGTCGAAAGTTACAAGTGCTCTAGAACAACACAATACTCCAAAAATTAATTTTGAGCTTGCCGCAGAGCACATGATACAAAAGAATGATGCAAAAGTCATTGATCAGAAGCATTTTAACACTTAAAATGCTGAATTATTGAGATCAACAGATATGGATGACGATTGGTTTGATTTAAACAGGAAGCAACCTCTCATGCACCATGATGGAAGAGTTTGAAGGGAGAGATTCTGGATGGACCATATAGCAAATTATCAGTTTGACAGTTAATATAAATAAATTCAATCCAATGAAGGCAAGCTCATGTATTGAATTATCAAAAGATATATTGCTAAGAAAAGCTTGTGTAAACGTGAAGAATAATGATAAGAGGTATTTTTTATGTGGTGCTTCCTACTTTACACGAAGCAAATAGACATTCGTATCGAGTCACTCATTATAATAAACTATATGAAAATGAATTAAACTTCAATGGAATAGAGTTTCCAGTTTCTTTAAAGTAAGTCAGCAAGTTTGAGAAACCAGTACGTGCGGGTCAAAAATTTGTCAAGGCTGGTGGCAGATCAGATATCTAAGAGAGAAAAAAAGTGTTGGGTTTGTGACAGATGCTTACACTTTTTCTACAGTAAAGATAAGCTCAAGATACATGAACTTGATTGTGCTAGTGTGAACAAATGCCCGATAAATCTGCCAACTGAAGGAAACAGCATTCTCAAGTTCAATAACTTTAATTCTGCCGAAAGAGTCCCTTACGTTATCTATGCAGACTTTGAGTGTTTACTTGAGCCTGTGGAGAATAACATACGCGCATATCAGAAGCGTTAAGCTTATATTATAGGCTATTATATGAAATGTAGCTTTGACAACAGCCAATCAGTTTACAAGAGTTACCGAAGAGAAGATGGTATGAAGTCTCCAGCTTAGTGGTTCACTTGAGAACTGTAAGCTATCGCAGAATATCTGCAAGAATTCTATGAGAATCCAAAACCCATGATCTTAACTCAAAGAGAAGAAAATGAGTTCAGACATGCTAAAGCTAGTCATACTTGTGGTAGTTTATTTGGAAAAAATGAGAAGAAAGTGTGAGATCATCATCATCTGACCGGAAAATTTAGAGGTGCTGCACATGAAAGTTGTAGCATCAATTATCAAAATTCAAGATTCATTCCAGTGATATTCTACAATTTCACCGGCTACGATACGCACTTTATTATCAAAGAGTTGGCCACCAGTGAAGACTTTGAGGGATATATCAATCTCATAGCTGAGAACAAGGAGAAGTACATTTCATTTACGAAACACATAAAAGGCAGTGATATCAATTTCCGATTTATCGATTTATTTCGATTCATACCCTCCTCCTTGAAAAAATTGGCATCATACGTGGATGAGTATGACATCACAAGCAGTGAATTCCAACGTGTATGTAGTGGGGGGCAGACAAAGCTCTTGCTGAGAAAGAGTATATTTTTTTACGACTATGTGAGTTCTCTGGAGAAGCTAAGAGAAAAAGAACTACTAACTGAAGCGGAATTTTACGGCAAATTAAATTATAGTTAAATTTCTGATGCAAACTATCAGCATGCGCAGAATTTTTGGAGAACATTTGAAATTCAAATGCTCTGAGAGTACTCTAATCTGTACTTGAAAATCAACGTTTTGCTGTTGGCAGATGTTTTTGAGAACTTTGGCTCTACATGCTTGGCAGCATACGAGTTAGACCCTGCTCATTATTACACCACACCTGGTGTAACATGGGACGCCATGCTGAAGCTTACCATAGTTGCCAAGTGAATTAGAACTGCCTACTGACATAAAAATGCTTTTATTAATTGAGAAGGCATAAGAAAAATTGTGAAACAGTGCTGTAACCGTTACGCTAAGGCTAACAATAAGTACATGGAGAATTATAATCCTGCGGAAGAAGACAAATACCTCATGTTCTTTGATGTAAACAACTTGTATTCATGGGCAATGCCACAAGCATTACCGAGAGGAGACTTCCACTGGGTTAACACAGAATCAAACTTCTTCGATATACCAGATGATGAATATGGCCAAATAATGAAAGTAGTCTGGAATATCTAGTAGCTATCCACGATGAACACAAGAATTTACCTCTCTACCCACAACATATGGCTCCACCTCGCTCCAAGCAGCAAAAGCTCATGACAACTTTGTATGATAAAGAGCAATATTTCATACACCATCAGGCATTGAAGCAGGCTCTTGCACATGGACTAGTGCTCAAGAAAGTTCGTAGAGTCTTTCGTTTTAGAGAAAGTTCATGGCTTAAACCATACGTTAATCTGAACACAGAGAAGAGGAAGCAGAGTAAAAATCAGTTTGAAAAGCTCTTCTTAAAACTTATGGTCAATGCTGTGTATGGTAAGACTATGGAGAATGAGCGAAAGCGAGTAGATGTTAAACTCGTTAATAAGTGGGAAGAATGCTACAGCGCAAAAATACTTATAGCCCGACCAAACTTCCACAGTCGCTCTATTTTTGCGGAAAATGTTGTGGCTATACATCTTGCACGTACAGAGATCAGTGTGAGGAAATCAATATATGTTGGTCTGAGTGTACTTGACATATCGAAGACCCTCATGTATCATTTTCATTATTCATGCATGAAGAAACATTTCTATGGATGCAAGTTGCTATACACCGACACTGACAGCTTGATGTACGAAATTTCTGGTCAAAATATTTATGAAGTTATGAAGCAAGATATCGATGGATTCGATACATCAAATTATCCATCATATAATTAATTTGATCTACCTCTCGTGAAAAAAAAGTCATAGGGTTGATGAAGGATGAATGTTGTGGCAACATTATGACAGAATTTATTGGGCTGTAGAGTAAGATGTGTTGCATTCACGTGAAAAACGAGAAGCTGATGAAGAAGGCGAAGGGTGTCAAAACAGCTGTAGTGAAGACCAAAATCAGCTTCGAAGACTACTGGAACTGTCTTTTCAATTAGTCAACAGTTTTGTGTCAGCAAAACAATATTCGCTCCAGGCTACACATCGTCCATGCAGAGCAACAGCGGAAAATAGCTCACAGTCTGCAAGGTGACAAACGTCAGTTACTCCCGGAAAGTACAGATACGCTACCATGAGGCTACATAAAACTGGACGATAAAGATCTCCAGCTACTGGATATGCGCATCCACTTTAATGATGAGATGAGAGAAGAAGTGAAGAAGGGAGAAGAGCTATAAATAGAGATGCATCCTGCAGAAGAGCTCATTCTGTCACTTGAATAGCTAGAGAGCTCACTCACTCCTTAGAAGTACACACCTCTAAGCAAGAAAGCAAGAAATCTTTGAGGTAAATTACTGTTTTTTGTGTTAACACCTGCTTTACATGCAGAATAGTTACTATCATAGATAATGAATTTCAAGTCTTCGTTCCAGATTGTGTTTCAACAGCAATAGAAGGCAATGATCATTTGTACAATGAGTTGAGAGAGAAAGTTCAAAGATATACTTTATTTATCGTATACCTTGGTGATAATAAGTTTCCATTTGTAAGTTTGTAAATAAATAAAAGAGAAAGTTTAATGAAGGTGGAAATGCATGAAAGGATTTTCATCACAGGACGGGGCGCTTGATGGGGCCCCCTTCCCTTTCTCTCTTTCTTGAATATCTGACTTGTCAATCCAACCGTTATGTGATTTATAGAATCTTTTTAGCTTTACTCACACGCACTTTATCATTAACCTTGAATTTTGCCCTTTTTATCATTTTATCACTAATCGCGAATTTTTGTAAAACTTAAGCTTGATTGTCGGCTGTTACATTGGCAAGCTTCATACCAATTGTTCGATACTTGCAAGCGTTGTACGCTGCAATTCAATCTGGTAATATATCAAGCCATTTGTAATTTCCACGAAGACTAAGCTTTGTCCAAATTTCGTTTTTCAAAGTGCGATTGAACCGTTCACATATCGATGTTTTCAGATTACTATATGTCGAATAGAGATTGATGTTATATTATTGCATGAGGTCTTGAAAACTTGTATTATAGAATTCTTTACCCCTGTTGGTATGCAGATTTCTTGGTACTCGATCATCTCGTAGTACAAACTTCATTGCTGCTGTAACATCTTTTCTAGTTTTCCTCTTTACAGGTACAGCCCATGCATACTTTGAAAATACATCTATTGCAGTTAGCATGTACCTATGACCTTTGTTCTCCCAAGCATAGGGTATCATTTCTACAAGATCAGCCTGCCATGTTTCATCCAAACCTCGAATATTATACTTTCGTCATAGATAGTTACGACAAGCTGGTTTATGGAGCTCTTCAACAACAACTTTCTTGTTACGATCCATCCTCATTGACGGGTAATAAACAAATGAGACTCAAACCTTTGGATCATTTATTTTATATATATTATGTTCAATTATTTTCTGAAGTGATATTAGGGATCTGAGACAATATTTTTCTCATTGTATTTACTTCCCACTCCAAGTTTGCAATTTTTTTAGCAGACACTTTACTTGAGTTGCCTAGCTTTTTACCTTGCTCATCCCTACTCATTTTTATTTCATTCTGAAAAGTGTTGAAGTTCACCGCATCATTTTGGTGGATAGCTACTGCAACATTTTACAGTCTTTTATGTTCAATATCATATTTTGCATCTGTAGTGAGTTTATAGCCAACACCTGGAGGACCAGGAGGACCTTGGCTATCGCCTTCACTTTTACGTTAGAACACGTCGATGCTCATTTTGCTACTAACGTGAACGCTCGCCAGTTTGGGTATATACACCCAGCTTCACGCAACTCTTTAATAATCGATATTATCTCATTGTTATGGCTAAGATTTCCTACAGATCTTTCTGCTATGAGTAATCAAAGGCGATCGACTAGCTCATGTGGATCATCCCAGTGCACATAATCTACTTGCTGCATTGTTTTAGCAATTTTGTAATGAGATAACAACAATCCACCTTTTTTGCTTGCAATGAAGTCAAACATTGGAGCTATGATTTCATTAAATTTATTACTATTTTGCGTTCTAAAAGGTCTATTTTTAATGTAGTCCCTCCTGTGAATTCAAAAGCAAGAAATATTTTTCCAAATCATCTTTAGTCATGTGAGATCTATTAGGATGTTTTTTCACCAGTAACTCCATTAACCCATCACTCATTAAAAAGCTCAAATCACCCATCTTAATTTGCTTATTGTTAAAATTTGTTGACGAATTACCAAGCTTGTATGATCCATCTCCTTTTCGCACTCCATAAACCAAATCTAATATATCTCTTATATTTTTACAAACTATCTGTAAAAATATATTGTCATGAGGTTGAATGGTAACACTCATTTTATCATCATCATCATCATTCTCACTTTGACTAACAGCAGACTCAAATATCATATCATCCTCGCTGTATTTTTCTTTTTTCATTTGTTTGATGGGGAGTGGTTTATTAGAAATTATGGAATTATTTCTTTTTGTCCTCGTTTTAGTGATAATTTCCCGCAGAAGATCAGTAATAGATTTAAAGGTCTCATTGAGAACTTCTTAAACCTTGTCTTTTCCAAATTTCAATAATTGATATTTCTTTTTTGACGGCTTCTCTGGCCTTCACCAGCTAATGAAAAACATCTTTTTCTCCTTTGTACATGTTGATGCTTCAACATCTCAGAGTAGACAGAGAGTGAATGCAGTACACTATGTGCGACCTACATTTATAGCAAAATTGTCAAAAACTTTGCCATATCGACCACAGTTCACTTTGTTATTTTTGTTGATTACAACAAAACCATATTCATCATCATTCCAACAGTTTGCGCAGAGATTTTCAAACTGGGTCTATGACATGTCAGAGTTCATATGATCATCATACACATGTTTTAAGTTCAGCTTATCTTAACGAAATAGAGCTAAAATGTTAATATTTTCTCTCACAAGATGTTTTGGTACTTGTGCGTATCACTGTCATAGATATAAACAGTCCACGTTTTTGCGTCTTCCCATACAGTAGAAAGCTCTTACATTATCCTGCTTTTTACAAGCTATGTCATCGAAAGTCATGATAGAGTTGGGTAGTTTATCATCTGGAGATAATACTACTTAATATTCACTAAATGTAAAAAATTATATGTCATCGATGGGCTCTAACAAATCTTTCAAAAACTTGTACTTTGGCTGATTAAACGACTGTGAGTACAAATAGACGTTTTCAAAGCTAAGGCCATTGGGGTATACAATTAGTGTTAGTAAACTATTTGTCTTACCACAATTGGATGGGCCACAGAATACGGCTCGAATATTATCTGGAAGTAATTCAACTTGTCAATTCGAACGCTTTTCCTGTTTCATAACAGCGTCAAAGTTTGGAACTTGCAATTTTACAGTTTGCTTTTTGAATTAAAGGTCTGCCTAGTGTAATGGGTAGGTAACGGCTAATGTGATAATTGAACACGTAGTGCTTTTATACCCTATAAATACAATGCTTTCAGACGAAGGTGCTCAGTCGTGATTTAACCACTGATAAGTGACGATCATTTATCGCACAAAAGGATGTGGTCTTTTAAATAGGGTAATAAATACTTTACCTGTAAAATTACACATACCAGGCTACCAGTACTGCGGTCCTGGCACTAAATTTGTCAAACATCTGGCCAGAAGTAATAAAAGAATAAATCCACTAGACGCAGCGTGCAAGGAACACGATATAGCCTATTCTCAGAATCAAGAAAACATCGGGGCTAGAAACTCAGCAGATAGAGTCTTAGCTGAGAAAATTTGGCAAAGAGTCAAAGCCAGAAATTTAAGTATGTGGGAAAAAACAGCTGCTCTAGCCATTGCGAGTACCATGAAGCTTTGAAGTAAACTTGGTATGGGTGTGAAAAATAAGAAGAAACCATGAACTTCTTTAAGTACAGTTATTTAGGCTGCACCACGAAAAATAAATAGCAAAGATACACAGAAGGTTATTACTTCGGCTCTGAAGAGGGCACGTTATGCAGTTAAGAAAGCAGGTGGTAAGAAAAGTGTAAAAATACCAAGTATCTTACCTCTCCCTGAGATAACGATGGTGCTCTGCCTCTAATACCCTTATTTGCTAGCTTGAGTGCAACTGGTGCACTAACTAATGGTGTAGCTGGAATATTTAAAAGTACAAGTGCAAGTAAGGCTGCTAAGCAGCAGCTACAAGAAACCCAAAGACACAATAAAACTATGGAGGACATTGCTCTCAGAAAAGGTCCAAAACTTCAACCATATCAAACTGTATTAAATGTCTACTTGAAACCGTATGCTGGAAAAAGTTTGAAAAGAAACTTAAAGTAAGGCTACCTGCTAGAGCGCTGACGAGTGTTGATTTATTAAAATGTGCTAAAAATTTAAAAGTCTCCGATTTTCATGGGGTATTTATGCGAAATGACTTACCAGTTGATGGACCTCCTTATCGTGAAATTGCTATAGTTAATCTTAATAATAAAAATAGTCCTGGAACACACTAGGTTTTGTATCAAAAACGCGATAATGATGTTGTCTATTTTGACAGTTATGGTGATCTACGACCACCAATGGATTTAATGCTATACTTGGGAGTTGCCAGTATCAAGTATAACCATGTCAAATATCAAGATTATACTCATAATTGTGGTCAACTGTACTTAAGATTTCTCTCAAAAAGTACATAAAAAGGTAATGTCATAGCGCAAAATCATTCACTCGCTTTTGAGAAGTCATGGAAGAAACATTGACACGAAGTTTGTCTGGGACTTCTTCTGTATTAGAAACACAATATATTTCCCCCTATCGATTAATCATCGAAACGTATTTACGTTCTTGGCTTAGTAGAACTCCAAACATTTAATTCAATTCCAAATATTGACGTAGGTATAGTAATTAATTTTACGTGGCTGATCAAGTGGTGGTTTTTTGAACAGGCAGCTACGAAATTCGAGATATCGAGTAATTTTTAGTTGACGTAATTGAGTCTAACGATATAACTATTGATATCAAACCTAACAATAATACACTTTGTAGTGTAATCACTTGTAGTCATACAATTGATTTTAGACTGAAAGATTCTATCGGCCGTCTCGTACGTTTCACTGAACGTGTTCTTGAAGATAGCATAACCCACAGCTCAGATGTACCTGTAGCTATTCTCAAAGTCAACGCACTGAGAGTTGAGTGTAATATCATTACTGGAGCATGTGTAAATGGAGAACAAATTCTTACCATTCACGAATTTTTTTCAGCTGTACCACCAGGTTACGAAATCATCGAAGTACTATCACAAATTATTTATTACCAATTGTTGGACGCATTATCGACTTTATACAACTACGCATTGTTGATCAGGACGGTAATTTAGTAAATTTTTAAGGAGAAGACATAACCATGAGGTTACATATGAAACCTTTATCATAATGGAGATCGCATACAACAATAAAAGCTATATGAGTAATTAAACATATGCTCCAACAGTCAGTTGGCAATAAACAGTCAAACTGTCAACACGTCAAAGACAACTAACATGTCAAAAAATACAGTTTCTAAAAAGTTTAGGATTAAAAATAAAAGGCCATGGTGGAAATTAACTCGCATATTCTTATTTTGCTGCGTAAACATGGAAGAAATTCTAAGCATTCAGTCTTCTGTCAACTTTGATGAGTCCATAGCACACTATGAGATTCATACTCATCAGCCATGCGTATCCGCAACTTACGGTAACAGCAATGAAATCTGTGAATCAATTCAGCATCAGTACCTATGTCTACTACCAACCCTCGTACCTACTCGTGTCTACTACCACCTCTCGTAGCTCGTTACACATTTATGGAAAATTAGTTAAGACTTCTGGAAATACCGCAACGATGAATACTAAGCTGGTGAATAAAGCCGTTTACCACCTATTTGAAGAAATTAGGTATGAGATGAACGCTATTGAGATAGATAAGTGTAAAAATGTGGATCTAACAATCCTCATAAAAAATTGGTCAACACTCAGTCCAGATCAAGACATATTAAGTCAGAATGCAGGTTGGAAGAAAACTCGTGCTTTAAGTCTAACGGAGGGTAGCCACTTTAATGTCTTGATTCCCCTCAGCATGATTTTATGTTTTGCTGAAGATTGTCGAAAGATTGTGGTCAATATAAAACACGAACTCATACTTACAAGGACGAGAAATGATTTAAATGTAGTTGTTCAAGATGCTAATACTGCTGCAAATGATAATAAACTATCGACTTGAGAAAAGTTTAAAATAATAATACTGAAGCTCGAATGGCTCATGCCCTATGAAGTGATGTCAGATTCACATAAAATTAGTCTGCTTAATTATTTGCAAAAAGACAAATTGATATCTATGAGCTCTATAAATATCCACTCTTGCCCACCACATCGAAGAACATCTGGACAGTCAGTACGTCCAATCAGCTAGAAAGGCCACATTACGTTATACTAGCATTCCAAACAAACTGGAAGAATCAGAGAGCTGCTAGTACTAGTAAGTTCGATCACTGTAATATAATCGATGTGAGAATGTATTTAAATTCACAATATTATTTTTATGGTGATCTCAATTTCAATGTGACGAATAGTCAGTATGCACTGTTGTATGATATGCATGCTCATTATCAGCATTCATATTATACTAAAGATCCCGTACCTTTGCTAAACAGATATGATTTTATGAACATCACGCCTTTGATTGTGATTGATTGTTCCAAACAAAATGAGTTATTGAAAAATGCTCCAGTAAATGTACGTTTGGAATTTAAATCTTACGCTAATTTTCCCACCTACACATAATTCTATTGCTTAATTCTACACGATCGTATTGTTCAATATGATCCCATGAGCAGAGATGTCAAGAAACTCATATCAAGCTATAAAAGCTCATTATGCATAACATCATTTGTCTTTCAATCATCATGGAAAAAGGTCAAGAGAGCAAAGAATATAATAAACGACGACAAGAAAAGTGGGCAAAATTTGAGAAGAGACACACAGAGAAATGGGCGAAAAAAAATCAAAGAACAAAAATAATAAGTGAATCATTCAAAAAATTTATTTTTCAAGACATGTCTCACAAGCCGACTGTTAGCAAATTTACCATCTACGTGAAGTATTAAAATCTTTTTACCAAGAATGAGAAGAAATCTTTTGGTGAAGAATTTAACAGAGAAGTTTTCAACAAATACATCATCATTTCCTCAACGTGAAGGTTACAAGCGATTGTAAGTAACGGATTATGTATCATGGTCGTGGGGATACAGCTATAAAGGCTGATGCATAATTCCACTAACGTCATTCATCCATCAACCATCATGGGACAAGGTCAGAGCGCAAAAAAGAAACAATACGATAGAAAATACAAAGAGTGTGAAAATTTCATTAATATGTCTGTCAAGTAGACTGAACAGAAGAAAAAAGAATCTAAAAAAAGGAATAAAAAATAAAGATAAGGTAGGGTAGCCTGATGCATTTGTTGTAAGTATAAATGCTTTCTCAAAGTTAGGGTTGATTAAAATTGGAGGTGAGCATATTTTATCCCTTATGATTTCAAATGCTGATTGAGTTTCTTCGATTAATAAAAGGCTCAATGAGTTCGTTGTCTAGCATTTCTTTGACTTGTCTATTTATTTATTCTCGTAAGATGGCAGGTTACACAAATGGCTTTATTTTAATAAGGGTACTAGTTATGGTGGAGATGCTCACCTTCATGAGGTCTGTAGCAGGTAAGCTGTCACTGTTAAGGTAAAATGTATCTGCGTAGTCTGCTATTATTTTTTATGGTTGTTCGTTCTTTATGCTTAATGTGTTTGGACCGTAGTAAATTAAAGATTTTCTGTTCACATTATATTACTTTCGAGAGTATTAATGTAATTAACAATTTGTTATTTTTGATGTTTATACTATGATTTTTTTTCATTCATGACTTGAGCTTCTTGATGCAATTGCTAGTACGTTCATCGGCTTGTGCGATTTTTTAAGTTCTTTGTTCTTTTAAATATATGTCTATCTGTTTGTGCGAAATTTCAATCCCTTCTAAGTACTTAGTGTTAAAATGTTTTTGTGATAGCTTTGAATGTTAAGTGTAACCGAAGTGTTTATTCTATTAAAAGATTGTAAGTATCGAAGTCTGTATTCTTATTTTTTTGATTTAAGATTTCGGTGTTTGCTACAGAAATGATCGTTTCTTGATTTCAGATTCCAGCGTCTGTGATATTATTTTTTGTTCCATAATTTTGGATTTCGGAGATATTTGATACTTCGAGATTTTTCGTTTTTTAATTACTACTAAGTTCGGATTTCTTGGTTTTTAAAGCTTCTCAGTAAGAGTGTTCTATTTATTTAGCGTAAGAAGTTGAACGGGATATTTGTGTATGGGACAGAATTTTCAGTCTATCTTCTAAAATGCTTCGTGTGATTTATTGTGATTTCAACAAGTATTACATAATTTTGAATTTCAATGTAGTTTTCAAAGTAATCAACTTGTATTTCATGTGTACAAAACATCTGATTACCTATAAGGCTGTATGTTTCTATAGAGATATCATTCGTTTTGATGTGAAATTTAAAGAAGCATTCATAAAAGCTAAGTATGTTATTTCTTCGCTTCTTATGCCTTGCATAATGGTATCATTTAAAGTTATAAGGTAAAGTGGAATAACGGATTTTTTAATGAGTGAATCCTCTTCACCGATGTCAAA
Organism: Copidosoma floridanum; assembly: GCF_000648655.2. The sequence goes on along the minus strand of NW_019379488.1, from coordinate 903,319 downwards.
AATAAATGACCAGGGTTGATTGATTTTACTGAATTCGATTGTTATGATAGGTGTTTATGTTTTGATATTTAGTTAGACAGTTTTGTTATCTATTGTCTGTTTAGGTTAGATGTTAGTGTTACATTACTGGTTTCTCCAAAGTTTTCTCTCGGAAAAAATATTCAATCGTGTCCCAAAGCTGTTTACTTAGTTTTATCGTTGAAGGGCTTTTTTTACATTTATTTATACAGTGAACCAAGTTTTTGCAATAGTTTCATGTTTTTTAATTTGTCCGATCATTGACACAATTAATTAAATTTACAGCTTACTTCTAAGTTAATTGATTTTGTACATGATTTTTAAGTTAATATGTACAGAGAAGATTATTTTGTGATACTTGACTCTACGACACGCTCTTTTTTGATGACCGTGTGTATAGTGATGTAAGAGAGTGGCTTCAACGACTTTCGGTTGTAGATGGTATAACATTGTACATGGGCTTGGCTTGGAGTGGGTCGTCTTTACTAGTATTATAGCGATACCAGCAATTGCCTACTGTGTGCCCTCGTCTTTCACAAATTTGGATTTTTTTTTATGTTTTGATTAAGTGTATTTGTGCATCTTGACTTTGTCTATTAATTGTGATTTTTACTATTCCTTGTAAATGTCCGGATTCGTAGCACGTAAAGTCTCTTTCGATGCCTGTAGCTTGAGTTAAGGTTGTTTCATGGACACTTGCGTTGCTCATACATTTGCTTTTATTATTCAGTGCAGCCCTCTGATAAAGTATGTAACATTGTTCTGTTCTAGTTGTGGTTATCATGCCTAATGTATTCGAACATCACAGAAAGTTGCTCCAATTACTTCTTAGGTAGTGCCTTTAACTCTATTAGAAAAGGAGATAACGGTCTCTTCTTTTTTTTGTCTCAAACTGCTAGTTCACCCAATATTTGGTACTATGTTTTTGTGGATCTGAATATGTTTCTAAAAATTATTGCAATTTCTTCGATTGTTTCTCCGAAAATTTGCATTTTAATCGATTCTGCTGAACAAAGTTAGTTTATTTTCAAAATAACGTGGTATATTACTCTGTAACCGTCGAAAAAGGTTATATTGAAAAATGTTTGACCCATTGTAAATAGGTTCCATATGAATTGTATCTTTTGTAGAAAGATTTCAAATTGGTGCCAAAATTGAATTATTCAAGTTATACAAGCTGTTCATTGTTTGGAAAGGGGTGCTAGAGTTACGTTTATTAAAAAAATGGGAAAAGTTATAGTGTCTAAAGTTGTTGAAATTGTGATTTTAAGGTGTTTTGATAATTTCTTTGGTTTTTGGTATTGTACCAGTGCTTGAAGTGGTAGTGATTCTGTTTTTAGTTAATTTGGTTGTATTATTGTTTTTTAAAAAAATCATAATTTATCAGTTGTTCTATAAGCATTGGAGAAATTTAATGCTCTTATGTATGATTAAATGAGGTGTTGACATCCAATTTAAAAAAATCTTTGTTTATTTCTATGTCGTTCGTTTCATAATTTCTTGTTTGAGGTCAACAATGGCTTTATTTTTCTGAATGGCAATTATTATTCAAGAAGGACTTATTTTCTAAGTTAATAAATCTTTTAAAATGTCAAGCATACAATTTACGCACTAATACATGAATGTAGCGTACAGTGCCTAAAAAACAAGTGTGTTTGTGTTTAGCAGTACTTTAAGGCAATTAAAATAATTAATGTAATGGATCATTATATTTACGTATATTAGACGATTCAACGCCAACAGCTCTTCTGAAATGGCCGGTAAAGTAAAGTCGGTATTACGTTGGTAACTTATTTGACGAGTAGAAAATGCTCGATTGAGTAATTAGCGAAACTCTATTTTATTTAATCACTTATATTACAAAGACAATTGGAACAACTGGATGAATTTTTATGATGGCGAAAAGCATTATTAATACCGGCTATTACTTGCTAATACTTACGTACTGGTTGGCTGCTTCTCCAGGAAAAAGGACAAGCCCGCAGGGCACGGTCCTATTTAAATCCCGAATCGAATCAATAATCGTAGATGGGACTGGGGGCGAGTTAGAGAGTGGAGGTAAATTTGATAAACTTATTCCTGGGGAAGATGCAGCTAGCAGACCTAGGCCAGATATTGAATTTAGTGGGGGTGTGTCTCAAATCAAAAATTTCTGGTGAGTAGGCAACCGATCGATTTAGCATCAGTTTTTATCTGTGGGTGAGCCTGTTGGGCGAGGAACGCTATGTGGTATTTGTTAATGACGGTGAATGGATGTTACTAAACGTGACATATTCAAGTGAAAATTAAAATCTTGCCTATAAGTTCTTACCAGTTCAAATTCAAAGTTGTGTCACATAAACGCATATCCAATATTGTGAAATACTAAGAGCAGAGATTAGTAGAAAGATTTCCAGTGCCTATAGTCAAAAGGGTATCACTTTGTTTCACTTATTTAAGAGCCACGTTGTTGAAAACCAACCAAAAGATATGCACAGCCTGAGCATCAGAAGAAAAAACTAAAACGTGCGTTTCGTAAGTACTTTCTAGAGTGAACAGAAATATGTGCACATACATGCATGCGCGCGCACATCTTTGTGTGTGTGAATGTAGCTTCAGAAATTTTTTGTTAGTAAACTGGCTGCATAGCTCTCGGCTCTTGTGGATCGCAGATCTATGAATATATTTGTTACTTCAGTGCTACTTTCTCAAAAGGGATTTAAAAGGTCTAACAGAGTAATTATGTTTGGACAATATAACTCGCTAATACTTGTAAAGCTAAATACTGAGTTTGTCTTTGTATGAAATGACTTATTAGGTGATAAGAGCTTACTCGATAAAATTAAATGTCAAGACTCAGAAATTCTCAATAAAGTTATCATTTCAATAACTTTAATTATTTATTGTAGCATGAGTCATATCAGTGTCCTCCGATACATTGAGAAATAAGGCGAATGGTGGTCTGTTGGGGGCAAGGTTTGAGAAATGATATCACCTAGATAGAGTATTTTTATTTTTTAGTTTAATACAGCAACTTTTCACTGACTATTCGTGTCAGCCTTATCAGGCTAACAGAGATTTTAATATCATTACATATGCACAACGATACAAGGGCATTGCCCTTAATGGGAACATTTCAACTTTTTTAATAACAAAAGGTATGATTTGTTATACTGTAGAACGTCTCTTCCTTCTTGTTGATGTTATTGCTATCTGACTTTATATAAAGCATTTCGAAAAGAGTTCGTTTTTTATAGTAAGCTTTTTTCTGTGTTCATTTATGCGTACTTCAGTTGCTCGCTTCGTCTCACAGACATATGACGTCAGATAATTTTTGAAGTACAATTCATAAGCAACGTTACTCTTTTTAAGATTGTCCGTTGTATCTTTTTCCAAATGAATAACGGCATTGAGATTATTATTTACATGAGGGTATGCTTTGTTTTGTTTAGTTTCAATTGCATTGTTATGTTCAAAGCCTTCGGTATTATAATTTTATAATTTTAATTTTAGTCTTCGCACAACTAGCTTTGCAAACGCTTCACACTCTGTTTATAACTAAAGTATATTTTTAGCACTTGCGTAACTCATAGCTATGCTAGTGTCTAGAAGCATTGCTGAACTCATTAGACTATCTATAGTAACTAAAGTTTTGCTTATTACTTGTTAAAAAGCTGATTGTTTCTTATTGCTTTCCCCATATCCCTTACCCTTGATCTGTGACTTAACACGAATTGCTCTGCTTATCTGGTGTCTCTTTTCATCACATACAGTCCACTTAATATCAAACACTTGGTCCTTTCAGTGACTAAGCAGTAACAAAGTGTTGTGTGACGTACAAGTTGGAGCCTTACAACCTCTACACGGAAAAAATCACAGATCCTGCTACGATTACTGCCTCTGCCCTGGCAAGGAGCTCTCCTATAGTGAATTTTCTAGTTTTCTCCGGTCAATTTGGCAATTTGATTGTGTTCTAAGATATTTTTAATACCATCATCAAGCACGATACTTGACTCAGCAGTGTCAAGAAACTTCATCAGTTAACCCACGTTCAAAAATCCATACGCAGAATAAAATTACGGATATGCTTAAAACAGTCAAAGTTACTAAAGCCAACTATGTGGTTGCTTGGAAATATCTTAAGGATGACTAGACGAATAACCAGCATCTTGTTTTATCATTTACTCAAGATTTGCTTAATTTGCCAGCAGTTGCCTCAGAGTTAGCATTTGATCTAAAAGTGTTTTCTCATGTTACTATAAATGCCCTAGCTATCCTCACACAATTAAATCAATCAGCAGCTCAGAGGGATGATCTGGTAGTTGCAATTACCACTCGGAAACTTGATGCTCAGGCATTCCGAGAATGGGAAGCGTCCCCCGGTGCATCAACTAATTCGTCTACTTTCGCTGTGCTCAAGGCCTTCATCGAACAATGCACTTAAAAGCTGGAAATCATTAACTCTTTGATAAAGCAGGCCTACAAATAGTAGAAGACTTTTGAGTGCACTCATTCACACTTTATTTCAAAAGAAAATTGGTTGTCTTGTAATGAAGTGCATTTTATAAAGTCAACTACAGTAGTATGTACTACAGTTACATAAGACTATTCAACAAACTTACATTTTATGATTTAATTCTATCATTTAATTAGCAATAAAATTTATTTTTTTTTTTAAGAACTTAATGACCTAGTTAACAATAGAAATCCATTAATTATTAGAGCATTAATTTTAACACTATTTAAAATGACTATCTCAAATAATTATTTGATAAGTATAAGATTTTGCTTATACATCGGGAATTCAAAAACAAATATTTATTACTATATTATTTTGAAATAAGTGAAAATTATTAACTCTCGTCAATAAATAAAAGCTTCAAAATTTTATCCACACTGGATGGAGCTGAACGAAGTGCATATTTTCTTATTTAACCAATTATTCGTAGTTTTATTACCAATTATTGTTCAGACAGTTTTAATAATTCTCTTGAAGAATCCAATATTATTTTTCAGTATCGGTAATAACTATTTTTGAATGCTAAATAATAATAACATTAGTTTATGGTTTAAAAAGCCTAGATACAAAATAAAACTCCAAGTTTATTGGAAATAAAAAAAACCAACTGGTTTAATCGGTAATTTAGAATAAAAAAATAATTTTCAGCCAGAAAAGCAAGAACCTAACATAATTGAACCATATTTCTAAGTTTAGTCATGAAATTTCTTACAAGGCAAGAGATCTTAAGTTATTATATCCTAAATCTCAATAGTTTTTAAGCGATAAAAAAATTATCATCACTCTAAATTGCGTTGCTTGAATTATTAATAAATGAATTAAATGTTTTTGAAACATAAGTAATGATGAAATAAATTTGATAGTAAGACATCATCGGTTACAGATAAAACAACTGGTTTTTAATGTAAAACAACAATGGCAATAGTCAGACTTCTTAAACTTATGAATAAGAACTATAATAATATTCATAAAGATTATTTATTAATTAAATGCGTCTTTAGCAAAGCAAGCATCCGTGATAATAAATCTATCTGTTTCTTAGTGCTGTTAATTTATGAAATGTGATCTTATCCAAACCAGCATTGATGATTTAAAAAATTAGTGTTTTTTAGTATTATAAATTAATAAAATATTTCCTTTGGCAAAGCAAGCATTAGCGATTCAAAATCCAACAGTTTTTTAGAATAGTAAAATAATGAAATATATCCTTGGGTAAACAAGCTTTGGCGAAGAAAGACTTAAGTATTTAAAATAATTATTATTAATAAAAGTTTTACTCAGTCAAGCCAGGATTGGCGTTTCAAAACCAAAATATTTTTATGTATTTCCATCGATACAATGTGCCCTATGACAAGCCAGCTTCAGCGATTAAAAGCTGGACTGTGTTAAAGTATTGTTACTCAATAAAGTGTTATTTCACATAAATATTATTAAGCCAGCATTGTCACTTAAAAACATTCTTGTTTTTTAAAAATTGTTAATAAATCATATCTCACCCAATCAAGCATTGGAAAATAGAATCCCAACTCTCTTTTAGTATTACTACAAAGTTAGCCCTTAGTTGAGCAAGCATTGGTAATTAGATACCCAACTGTTTTTTTTAACGTTAGTTATTCAAAAATGCCCCTCAGCTAGCAAATACTAGTGGTTATAAGCCCAGGTTTTTAATAGTAATATAAACAATTAAAATGTGTCCTTAGGCCAGTAGGCATCAGCGATTAGGAACCTAAAAATTTTAAAGTATCATAAATTGTTTAAATTTAAGCAAGCTAGCACCGGTAATTACCAAAGCAACTGTTATTCAGTAAAATTATTAAGTAATACAATGGGATTTTAACAGAGCAATCATCAATAGTTAAAAACTTAACTGGTTTTAGAATTATTAATAAGTAAAACTTGTTCTGAGCTGAACAAGCAGCGGCATTTGAGAACCCATCTACTTTTCAGTACTCATAGTTAATAAAATGTGCCCTTAGGCAAGGAAGTATTCGTAACTAAATACCCAACTGTATTTTAGTATTCTCGATTCATCAAATGTGCTTTGAGGTTAGAAAACATAAGTTAATCAGCACCAAACTGTCATTTATTCATTCATATTATTAATTTATAAAATGTTCTCTTATACAAACAAGCATCAGCGATAAGTAACCAAATAGTTTTTAGTAGTATTGTTATACATTAACAAGTGCCTTCATGCAAGCAAGAATTAGTGATTGAAAACCCGATTTTTATTTATTATTATTCATTAATATTATGTCGTTTAAACAAAGCAAGAATCAGCGAATAAAAGTGTCACTACTTCATAGTATTATATATCAGTCAAATGTGTCCCTTGCCAACCTAGCATTGGCATTCAAAAACCAAACTACTTTTTAGTACTGTGAATAAATGAAAATTGCATTTAGGAAAGAATGAATTAGTGATTAAAAACCTAACTTTTTTTACGTATTATTAATTATTAAAATGTACCCCCACGCGAGTAAGTATCATCAATAAAGAACCGAATTGTAGTCCATTATTAATGTTCCACTCCGTAGCCCGAGCGCTGTCATATGAAAGATAGAATCTGATAGATTAGTCTATACACGGGAAGGTTAGTTTTCAGTTAGTAGGCGTCAGAGCTATCTGGTAAATCCAACACTATTCTGGATTTCACCTGTTCGTCTATAAAAAATTTTTCCTCCTCGTTCCATCAAATAAAAAAAAAAAAAAAAAAAAAAAAAAAAAAAAAACTAATAAAATATACCTTCAGGCAAGCAAGCATTACCAGTTAAAAAAAACAAAAAACTTTTTTTTATTGTTATTATTAAATAAAATGTCCTCTTAGGCCAGCAAGCAATGGCAGTTAGAAATCCAATTATTTTTCAGTGTTGTTAATAATTAAAATATTTTAACCGAGCAAGCGTTGGCAATTAAAAGGCTAAGTGTCTTTCAGTATTGTTAATTCAAAATACGTACATTCTACCGAGGAAGCATCAGTGATTGAAATCTTCATTGTTTCCAATAATGCTATACTTAAAAAAAAGGCCTTGGCCAAGCCAGCATCGACGTTTAAAAATCTGACTGTTTTTTAGTGTTGATAATTACAAATATATGAACCCCCGTAGACAATAATTGATAATTACAAACTTACCTTTTATTTAGTAACATTGTTTGGTAAAATCCGCCTTTAGCCGAGCAAACACCAGAGACTAGAAACCCAGCTGCTTTCTTAGTATTTTCAATTTATCAAATATACCCTGAGATTAGCAAGCATTAGTAATTAAATGAAAAATTGTAATTGAGTATCATCAATAAATAAAATATACCGTTACATAAAAAAAAAAATCAACGGTAATCAACCAAACTTTTTTTTAGTATTATTAATTATTAATTTATGCTCTTCAGCTAGCAAGCATCAGTGATTGAAAATTCAACTGTGATTTGGGATTATTTTTTGATAAAATATAATTCCAACAGCTCGGCGCAAGCATTGGCGATCCAACACTTTACTGTTTCTTAGTATTAATTATTAATTAAATGTCCCCTAAACCAAAAAAGCAACAGCGATTATCATGAAGAACACTTGTCTTTGCCTTGATCAGAGAGAGAGAGAGAGAGAGAGAGAGCTAAGTCTACAGTTCAACGTATCTCGGCTCTCATTGTCTCCGCTCCAAAGCATCACGCCAGTGCCGTATCATTCCATCACGAGCCCTCGTCCAGACGACATCAACACGGCAGTCTCTCTCACGTTTACCTCTGTTCACGTATACACGGCTCAGTTAATTGCCATATTGTACTCCTTTAATACAATAAATACCTTTAGCTACCTAAACTAGTAAAAGTCCTTTTGTGTGCGCTTGCTGCCTGCCGTCACATCCAAGCGACTCTTTCGCACACAAGACCTACGTAGGTCTAACAAGCTATGGGCACCATAGCACATGATGACAGGCATATCTCTGCATAAGTTTTGCCTGTTGATTTTCGCTGCACTGACACGAGAGTTGCAAGTAAGTGCTAAATCAGAAGTTTTTTCTTCCTTTCGACTAAGTGCTGGATCGTAATGGTGGTTCGTTGTCGAAAAGTGATTTAGAGCTGCCACGTATTTTAGTATTGTAAATGCGTGATATATATGTATATATAAGTGACTTCATAGCATCTAAGACATAAGCACGCCTAGGGTTATCAGAGTTTTCTCATTGCTTTCTTAGAAGCAGTTTTCGAGCGTCAAAGCGGCTAGTGCGCGATTGAGTACCAGCATGTGCGTGTGTGGACGGGCCTGACTCAGTAGGTTGCCCGTGCAAATTTTTTCTGTGATTATGGGTGTGTGCATGGACAAGCGATGCTGTCAATACGTACACCCTGTATTCGCGGAACTCTTGTCTGAAAATAAAATCCTCTTTTTCCTATGATGTCTCGCTTAAAATTCGGGGACTTACGTTTTTTTTGAGTTTGTCAGTGGTGCAACAAACTAACACATTTAAGTTGCGTTATTTTTTTATTTCGTTTGCACTCACTGGGTAGTGCATGTTATGTGTATACGAGTATATGGGTAAGTTAACTTAAGTCTATACGTATGCATGTACATATATGTATAGATAAGCACATGTAAATAACGCACAGCCTACCAGCAGTGCAGTGGCTGCCCCATGCTCTCGTGGTAGAGTGGCGTAAGGTGCTTCGCAGATTCAGGGCCACACGCATAAGAGTGCACCCCCTTTTACACGGCTGTACAGTTATACATGGCGGTAAATGTTGGTAGGGAGCGTGTGCATGGGGTTTTTAGCCAGCTAGCTGTGTCAGCCGAAACCAACCGGTACTGATCGAGACGTTCCGCAGATACTCGGGCGGTCTCAACTCAATATTAATAAATGCATGCATGCGTAGTCTTGAAAGTTTATGATAATTTTTTTCTTTTTTTTTTCCTTTATTTTTTGCCAAAAATTCAGAGATGGCAGATGATATAATCAATGAGACGATAAAACTCTAGGATACATGAGCGCTCAGAGACAGAAAATTCTCAAAATTAGAAAGATTTGGCTTCTTTCCCAGGTGAGATGTTGCATTTACATACAAGCAATCAGAACGTACCCAATCTATTCAGAGAGGCCTATGTAAAGGACTTGCAAAACAAGCAATTACAAAGCTTTTGATACACAAACGAAATCAAAATCATCGGCTGTACTACATATATTTGATACAAATACTGGAGGCAGCAAAGCAAATCCCTGACCTTATCAAGCTCATAAAGCTATCCATTGACAGACTAAGAGGCGCATTTGAAAAGATGGACAAGGTCACAAAGGATCCAAGAAAAAATATCAAGTTACTTACCAATGCAAATTTAGAGGTACCATTTTCTTTATACTCTACCATTATTAAAGAGAAAACTCAGAGCGAGAAAAATATACTTACAATTAAGTCGTCTCGATAATTTTATCTAGGCAACTTTTTTGACTACCCATAACCTAAATCATAAATCTACATTATCCTCACTATATCACTATATGGTGAACGTAGTGTCAACCTAGACACCTTAAATAAAACTGTGAACAGCTTAAAGAGTTCACTCGAAGCGAATCAATTTCCTAAATCTCTTTATCGGAAAAATTATAGACTGACTCAGAAGGGATCTCTTAGCGTCTGGCTCGATTCTTTAATAAACGATTTACGGTCACACGGCCTTTCAGGCATCGTTAAAGAGAATGGCGATCTCGAGGAATGGAATACGTCAGAGGATTTGGAAAAAATGAAAAATTTTGTCAGAGACTTGATCATTAATCACATGGATGAATATTATCACAAAAAATGTTGGAACTAAGAGATCCTAAGCTGATGTTTCAGAAGATGAAGAAAATCAGAAGTATTAAATCCAACATTTCTGCTTCGTCAATCAGAATTAAGCTGTAAGATTTAAAAATTAATCCCAAAGAGGACGCAAGTCAGTTTATTGATTGTTATGACGTAATTATATCCGAATATGAAAATTATGATAGATGGTTCATCTGACAGACAAAGAAAAAAGGTCAGCGTTTTACCAAGCAGTTGCTGGCAAGTATGGAGACATCTATACAGCCAACGTGGTGACACGTCAGACCATCGGATCAGAGATGTCATTAGAAGAATTAATTAACAACTTTATCCAGGTCCAGGCAGGCAGAAGGCAGAATCAGAGCCAAACTCAGAGAGAGGACAGTCAGAGGCAAATAGTTAGAGCCAACTGTGTGAGCCAAGATAACAGGCCAGAGAGTACAACTTGTTATCGGTATAGAAAATCAGGTTACCGGATGTACGATTGTCTACTGATTTCCTATGGACTTTGGTACTGCTACTACTTCCAGGATCTAGAATATCATAAAGGAGATGATTGTCCAAACAAAGACAATATAAAAGATGGGTATGCAAAAATTAATTCTTCTAACTCTAATAAATTGAAAGATTATTATAAAAAATGGTAATAATAAACAAGTCAGAAATAAAGGTGATGGTAGAGGTAAAATTCAGTGTGAATTTAATAACAATAGCAGAGTCACTAAAAAGCAATGAAAGCTTGCTACCCCAGGAAAAAATAAAAATTAAGTAAAAGAACATAAAGGCTATGATGGCAGGTAATAATAAAAATAAATAGCATGATAATTCAAACATTACGTTTATAGCAGACTCTGGAGCCACACAGCACATTGTCACCAAAGATTTAATACTAAAAAATTTAACTAAATGTAAAAACCAAACTATTAGATGTGCTAACGAAAAGAAGATTTCTGACATCCAAATAGAGATGGCAAAGGCGACCAAATCTTAAAAACAAGTTCAGGTAACAAGATTAAAATGACAAACGAGATTGTCACAAAAGAAGTCTCAGAGAATTTCTATCCCTCAGACAATTTGCAGATGCAGGATTAGAAATTTTTGACAAAGAAACAGGCTTAGAGTATTTATTTGGCACTTACATAAAACTAAATTGGGTATTAACGGTAGATGTTAAATCGAACAAAGAAATTCAGAGCAACTTCGATACATATTCGATCCTGGCTCGAATGGTTCCTTCGGAGGAGTTCATGCAATAATCCCAGACGGATATCGTAAACTTAACCCAGAGACCAGAACCTGTTCAGTCTACCAACCCATCCAGTTCAAAAGATAGTCCATCTGAGATTAGGAGGGAGAAAAGTCATAAACTATGCCAGCTGCAAATAAAATCTACAGAAATCTCAGAGCCAAATATCATTCAGAATGAGGTGACAAAAGCAACTTTAGAAAATAGAGAAAACTTGCAACGATGAAACTTAAAAAAGGTTTTTTATGGCATATTAAACTGCATCATCCATCCCTTAAATACTTATGAAAATTATAGAAGACAGAGGAAACTTTGGCAGATGTAAAATTTGGCAATTTTATACTAGATTGCGAAATATACATCCTGGCAAAAATGGAAAAACTAACATTTCCAGAAATTAGAACCAGAGAAACAAAACTTTTAGAGAGACTCCACGCTGATACTATGGGACCAATAAAACCTGCATCAAACCCAGGAGGAAACAGGTTCATTGTTGTTTTCATAGATGATTATACGAGATATGCAAAAACATATCATATTCAGAGTAAAGATCAAGCAGGCAACAGTCTCGAAGACTTCATAAAACAAATGAGAAATATTTTAGGATGAGATGAGAAAGTATGCTACATCAGAGCAGACAATGGTACAGAATTTACCAAAGGGAGGTTTTTAGAAGTCATGGTAAAAGAAAAATATGAGGTCGAATTTGCACCACCTCACACTCCTGAACTAAATGGAACTTTAGAGAGATTCAACAAAACAATATAGTGGAAAATCAGAGCACTTATACTAGACTCGAGCTTACCAAAAAGCATGTGATCTCTAACTTTAGGTGTAGCCACATACGTATACAACAGAACTCCTCATGCTAGTGTAGGATTAATTACACCTTTAAAGAAATTAATCCCTTCTTTAAAATCACACTTGGATAAAGTTAGACGTTTCGGTTGTCTGCAATCGCAAAACTCCCCATCACTGAACTTAAATTTCCAGAGAGAGCTATCAGAATAATTCTGGTAGGTTTTACCAAGACAGGCAACATATTGTGGCATCAACAGACTCGGAAATCTATTATCTCATGGCATGTAAAGTTCAATGAAAAAGTTGTCTACAAGGACATTCAGACCAACAAACCTAACTTGGTAAAATAAATTTAAAAGATGATTTAGAAAAACAGTTAGAATTTGACGACCATATTTCAGATGCAAGAGATAGTGAACAACCTAAATTTCCAAATGATAGTAATAAGTTTAAACCTTAGAAACCAAGAAAAAGAAAACCAGATTAGACGACAATAGAAAACAAGCTTAAGATTCGCAAGCTACCAGAGAGAAAAGCCAGACTGAACCAATTAATTTGGTTACTTGTAAGACTGGCAGAAATATAACGCACTCAGAGAAAATTGAAGAAAGTTTAGAAGATGCAGTCAGACACACCTACATCGCAAGAATAAACAGAGATCCAGTAAATTACAAGGAAGCAATTAATTCAGAGGAAAAAGAAAAGTGGCTTGAAGCTGTCGAAGAAGAACTTAAATCAATGAAAGAAAATCAAGTGTGGAAAATAGTGGACTGACCGTCATTAGACAGAAGTGGTGCTACAGTCCATACAATAGACTCAAAATGGGTCTTAAAAAAACCGATTCTGAAGATAACCCCATATTTAAAGGAAGACTCGTAATCAGAGGCTTCAAGGACAGGAAAGAGTATATAGTGTAAGAAAAGCCTTCTTTTAGTCCCTAGACTAGCAGTAGTAGAAAGGCTTTTGCAATCATCAACAAATATTATTTGGATGTATATCAAATGAATGTAAGAAACGCGTTCCTCAACCGCTCTTTATCAGATAATATTTATATGGAAATTCCTGATGGATTAAACTTTGATTCAGAGTTCAAGAAAGAGAAGGTCTGTAAATTTCAGAGATCCTTATATGGACTTCGAATCAGCCTACAGCGGTGGTATGTAAGATTCATACCAGAAGCTTTCAAACTTGGCCTTGAAAAAGACATAACTGAACCATGTTTCTTCACGTGGTACAAGAACGGCCATAATGTCCTTTTAGTACTGTTCATAGATGATATTCTACTAACAAGCAACCATAAAGAAAAATTGAAAGAGATTATAACTAAGTTAAACTCTATATTTAAGATGAAAAATCCGGGAGAACCCAATAAATTTCTTGGAATAAAAATTGTCAGAAATAGAAAACAGAAAATCTTGACTATCACACAATCAGAGTATACAGAAAATATCTTAGAGAGATTTAACATGAAAGAAATTAAATCTCAGAAGACACCGATGGTCACCCGACAAGATAAAAAACGAGAACAAACAAATTTGAAGTGCAGTGGAGACGAAGTTGCGCAGCAGACTAAAGTTCCCTTGAGATAGGTGATCGGGAGTCTGATATACTTAGCAGGAGCCACAAGACTATATATCGCACTCACGGTTAACTACTTATCAAGAAAACAACTCCAAGTTCCAGATGCAGATTGGAAAGATGTAAAAAGAATTTTCAGGTATCTCAGAGGTACCGCTAACCTCGGACTGAACTTCAGAGGCTCAGGAAATGACTTAATAGCCATGACAGGCACAAGCTTCAAAGATCTACACGACTCAGCTACGGCTAGTGGGTATGTAATAAAACTATTTTAAGATCCAGTAATGTAGAAAAATCATAAACAGTCGTATGTAACCCTTTCCACATGCCAAGCAGAAGACCTAGCCATGAGCGATGCTTGTCAAGGATTGACTACTTTGGACAAAGTGATCAGAAGTATACTAGGTAAAACGATGTTTCCAATGACAGTTTAGTGTCATAAGCAATCAGCCTTAAGTGTACTCAGATGGATGGCAACAACAAGCTGAAAAATTTTGATGACAGTATTCAGACAATTAACGATCAATCAAAAATTAGAGACAAAACAGGTATTAAGAGCTATATTGCAAACACACATGGAAATTATATTAAGTCATGTGTATTGGATAAAAAAATAAATGTCAGAACCTTTATCTCAGAGACAAAATTTGTAGCATCAGAAAAATGTAAGCAAATTTTTTTATTTTAATTCAACCTTTCATTCCAGATATGTCAAATCCTCTGAACAGTAGTGAGAAAGATAAACATGCAGAGTTTTAACTTCCGAACCAGTTAATCAGAAAAAAATCAATCAGAAGTCACAACTTTGATCACTACAAAGGGAGGGAGTGTAAAGAACGCTTGGCTTTGCCTTAATCAGAGAGAGAGAGAGAGAGAGAGAGAGCTAAGTCTACAGTTCAACGTATCTCGGCTCTCGTTGTCTCCACTTTACAAGCATCACGCCAGGACCGATTTATTCCATCACGAGCCCTCATCCAGACGACATCAACACAGCAGTCTCTCTTAAGTATATCTCTGTCCATGTCTACATGGCTCAGTTAGTTTCCGTATTGTACTCCTTTAATACAATAAATACCTTTTGCTACCTAAGCTAGTAAAAGTCCTTTTGTGTGTGCTTGCTACCTGCCATCACTTCCAAGCGACTCTCTCGCATACAAAACCTACGTTGGTCTAACAATTATGAACCTTTTTTTTGTTAAATATCAGTTAGTTATTCAAATGTGACTTTAACCAAGCAAGCATCGACGTTTATGGACCACACTCTGTCTTAGTATTGTTAATTGATTGTTATTTCATGTGTTTCGATAGCGACAAATAATCTACCGGTTCTTTAGGATTGTTATTTTTAAAATGTGCCCTTACGCGTTCAAGTATCAGCAACAAGAAACCAAACTGTATTTTAGTATTATTAGTTAATAAAATATAATCTTAGGTGAGCAAGCATCAGCGCTTTGAAAAGCAACTGTTTTTTATCATTATTTATTATAGAATGGGCCTTTACGTAAGTGAACAACAGCAATCAGAAACCCAACTGCTTTTCAGTACTCTCAGTAACAAAAATGTAATTTCAACTGCGAAAGCAGTGGCAATTAAAAGCCCAATTATTTCATAGTATAGTTAAATATTAACATGTGATTTCTCTGAGCAAGCTTCAGCGATTGAAATGTTAACTGTTTTATAATGATATTACATAATAAAAAAAGCCCTTTGCTAAGACAGCATCAATGTCTAAAAACCCGACAGTTTTTTACTCTTAAGAATAAATAAAATGTGAATTTTTGCAAGCAAGCATCGGGTTTGAAAAAATTGACAGTTGTTCGGTATTGTTAATTAATAAAAAATTTATTTTTACCCAGCAAGCAGTAGCAATTACAAAAACTTTTTTTTGTTTTATTGATAACTACAATTGACGCTTAGGCAAGTTGTCATAAGCAATAAAAAACCTAACTAGATTTAGTATTCTTAATTAATGATTGAAATTTACACTAAATAATATCACGAAGTTATAAATCCAAAAGTTTTAGTATAATTGATTAATGAAATTTGCCCTTAGAGAAGCAATCGTGAGCCATCATAAGCTTAACTGGATTAAATATAAATAATAAATAAATTGATGTTTCTAAGCAGGCAATGACAATCATAAACAAAAACTGTTTTTTTAATATCATCAATAAGTGAAATGTTACCATAGGCAAGCAAGCTTCGGCGATTAAATATCAAAATGTAATTAAGTATTTTCAATTAATTACATGAAAACATTGGTAAGCAAGCATTAGCAAAAAAAAAGTAAATTGAATTTGAGTATTATTCATTGCACAAGTCCACAAAAAAAAAGTTTCTGAATTGGGCCTGTAAAACATGTTTTTTTTACGTGTTTTCTTTACGTAAATCTTTGTTTAAAGTAAAAAAATTCAGAAAATCAGTCTAAAACACCTTATCTACCCTCTTCAAATGCTTAATGTGCAAGAATCATAAATATCTTATTTTTCGGTGTACAAAAGGAATGGACTTCAAGCTATTCATCCAAACGAGTTGAAAAAAAATTAAAAATTCCGTTGGCCCCAAAGCCCCAGTTGGCTGTAAGCTTATGCCTCCATATGTTTCATTCAATTTTTCGATCGTTTACGTATCTTTTTATCCTCAAAAGATCTGCGTAGGAGATTTCTCTGACGTTTTTGACTTTTCTTCTCATTCGTTTCTCTATTTAATGTCCAGCAATAGTCAGCCATCATATTAATATTCCACCGTCTTTGATAACGTCTTTCCATCTTTTGAGTATCCTAATTAAACCGTTCACCTTGCTCCGTGCTAAAATCTCCAAGATTTTCTGGGAGAGAGTTTAGGTGAGAGTCAAAGACATGTAGTTTGAGATTTATGAGACATCCTAATTCTCGGAAACTCTCTATCATGTTCTCCGCAATTTTTTGATATTGTACAGTCTTAGTGTTTCCAGGGAAATTTTCCACGATATGTTTGAAACCAAGCCTTCCTGCTTTTTCAATAGCAGTCATAGTAATTGCAAGAGTTTTATCTCTGAATAAAGTACGGGTCTGTGATTCATCAAATACACCTTGTTGGAGTTTAGCATCGGACAACTTAGGGAAGGCACGCTTGATATATCCGAAGCATTACTCATCCTTGTCTAGAGCCTTAACAAACTGTTTCATCAATCCTAATTTAATATGTAAAGGAGGTAGAAGAATTTTACGTGGCTCAACTAATGGCTGCTTTGTGATATTCCTTGAACAAGGCTGTAAATATATTCTAGGGGTCCATTCCTTTTTAACGTAATGGTTTTGTCGATCTCAGCTATCCAATTCACACAAGAAACATGGATACTTCGTAAATCCTGACTGCTAACCCAGAATCATTGATGAAATTTTCAAATCCCCACAAATCAACCATTTTTGCCCTTCATAACTTTGTAACCCACGTCACTTTGATTGATTGAGTCAACATAAATGTTTATTGTAAATCTGAGACCAATAATTTAGCTAAGAATCAGCTAAATCTTAGAGATCTTAGCAAAGAGCAAGGTGAGCGATTTCATTAAGATATTAAAGAGATGAAGAGACGTTATCAAGGACCGTGAAATATTAATATGATGGCTGACTATTGCTGGACATTAAATACAGAAACAAATGAGAAGAAGAGTCCAAAATGTAAGAGAAATCTCCTATGCAGATCTTTCGAGGAGAAAAAGATACGTAAACTAACGAAAAACTGAATAAAATATATGGAGACATAAGCTTACAGCCAACTGAGGCTTTGGGGTCATCGGAATTCTTAATTTTTTTTCAACTCATTTGGTCGAATAGCTTGAAGTCTGTTCCTTTTGTACACCGAAAAATAAGATATATCATTCTGATGATTCTTGCACATTAAGCATTTGAAGAGGGTGGATAAGGTGTTTTAGACTGGTTTTCTGAATTTTTTTACTTTAAACAAAGATTTACTCAAAATTTCCCCGCAAGACCCCTTATTCTGACTTTGGATTCAGATTTAGTACCAAAAAATACGTAAAAAAACATGTTTCATAGGCTCGATTCAGAAACTTTTTTTTTGTGGGCCTGTGTTATGTACATTTGCCCTTACACAAGCGACCATTTCTAATTAGAAACTGAAGTGTATTCTAGTATTATTAGATAGTAAAATGATATTTTAACTTAGCAAGGATTTAAAAGCATTTGAAAACCCTACGGTTATCAGTATAAATGATTAATAAAATGTGCCATGAGACAAGCAAACATTGGTGATGAAAGGCATGAGTTTTAAAAAAAACATTATTTATAAATAAATGTCAATCCTACTCGAGCCAGTATCAGCAAATAAAAGCCCAATTTTTTTTTAGTGTAATTAAATGACAAAATAAGCCTTTAGTCAAACAAGCATCGGTAACTAGATACGTGACTGTTTTTTACTATTCTAATTTGTTAAAAAATACTTTTGGGTTATCGTAAATTGGCGCATTGAAACACAGATGTTTTTCATTAATATAAACTATCAAAATGTGCTTATAGGGGAGCAAGCATCAACAAATACCTATCCAACCGTTTTTTAGTATAAATGTTTTCTGATATAATGTGATTGTAACAGAACAAGCACCGATGATTAAAAGCTTAACTGTTTTTTCGTACTATTTATGAGTAAAATGTGCCCTTAAGCTAGAAAGTATCAGCAAGTTAGAACCCAATTGTTTCCTAGTATTGTAGAGAATTAAGATGTGATTTTAACCGAGAAAGTGTCAGCAATTAAGAGATCAACTATTTTTTTTAATGAATTAACTAATTAAATCTGCTCTTAGGCAAGCCAACATCAGTGATAAAAAAATTAACTAGTTTAGGGCATTGTTATTTAATAGAATATAACTTAAATCGAGTAAGCCTCAGTGATTGAAAACTTAACTTTTTTTAGTATAATTAATTATAAAAGCGTGCCCTTAACCAAGCGAGCATTAGCGTTAAAAAATCCAACTGATTAAATAAGCCCTTATGTGAACAAGCATCCACGATTGTACATCTTAATTATCTTCAAGTATTGTTAATTAACAAATTATGTTCTTAGCCAATCAAGCATTGGCATTAGCAAATCCAACTGTTTTTTGTGTTGTTGATTAATAAAATGTGCCCTTAGGCAAGCACTCATCGGTAATAAGAAATTTACCTGTTATTCGGTATTACCTAATAAATTAGGTGTAATTTTAACTGAGTGAGCGTTAGGGTTTAGAAACTCAACTGTTCTAGTATTATATTGATGGATAAAATTTTCCTTTAAGTGAGCAATCACAGGCGATAAGATATCTAACTTGATTTAGTATTGTTAATAAATGAATTGTAACTTTTATCAAACATGCATTTTGAATTATGAATGCGACTGTTTTTTAAGTATTATTACTTGATAAAATGCGCTCTTATGCGAGAAAGCATCAATATTTAGAAAAAAAACTGTTATTGAGTATTGTTAATTATTAAAATGTATTCTAAGGCAAGCAAGCATCAACAACTAGGCAATGAACAGTTTTTAGAATAATCTATTGATTAATTTTTTCCTCAGATAAACAAGCATTAGCTATTAGAAGCTTCACTGTTTTTAACAGTATATTATAAATTAAATATGTCCCTAGACGAGGCATTGGCAATGAGAAAACCAACTGTTTTTCAAGGTATTAACCATTTATTAGATTTTTCCTTAGATAAAAAAGCTTTAGTCATTAGAAACCTAACTGTTTTTCAATATTGATAATTATTGGAATGTAAATAAACAAGCATCGGTGTTAAAAAAGTTGTTTAGTATTATTAAATAATAAAATGTGTCCTTAGGTAAGTAAGCATCGGCAATTATAAGCCTGACTGTTTTATAGTATTAATAATTTATAAAATGTACTATTAGGTAAAAACGCATCTGCATTGAATAATCACACTGTTTTACAGCATAATTAACTAATCAAATGCGACCTTAGATGAGCGATAATTGTGATCTTAGTCAAGCAATCATCGGCGATAAGAATCCTTACTGGTTTTAAGTATTGTTACCTTATAGAATAAGCCCTGAGGCGAACAAGTACATTTTAATTAATATCTCATTTAAAATATTCAAATATACTACCAAACCGAAGCTATCGTGAATTTAAATATTCGGGCCATTAAAAATTTAAAAGCGCCTTAATAATCAAACATATGACATGGAGGCACACTTTATACTAGAACTCGCAACTATTCTATTCGAACCGCCTAATCAAAGCCACTGACGCCACTTCTCAGGAGGGTATAAAAGGTCCATGTCAGCCCATGTTAATCACTTTTGCCATCAGCAACGAGTCCAGTACTTTGACTAGTGATCTCTGCTCTTCATTTTGTATATCGCAAGAAATAGCGAAATTATACCTATATACTTAGTTAAAACTTTTTACATTATACTATTCATATTATATATTACTCTGGCCAAACGGGCGATGAAGAGGCTATTGCAGTCTTCTAGTTTTCCCCATCCACCAGTGACGATCCTGGAACGTTGGCGACTTACCGCGCCCGACGGTAGCACAAGAGAGTCAACAAATCTATACTTAGTAATATCGTAAGACCCCGGGATGTTGTGTAACACGAGTCAGGGGTATGGAGAATCTGACTATGTTCCTGCACACTCCTACTGAGGTGCCTCGTAAAACATGTTGGGGGCAATACGAACTCAACTGTATAAAATATACGATCAATTTACACTAATATATCAGTGTGAAATCACGACCCTCATAATTGGCGCTAGACGTGTTTTGGCACGTGATGTTTTCATGCATATAAGATTTATCATTTATATTAAAAAATTTCGTGTAAATTTTTAAAATAGATAACCAACAATTTAGTCTTGCTAAATAAGCATATCAATGTACAGCAAACGAAGACAAGTGGTTTAGTATGCTGAAAGAAGTTAATAATATTTTTTATAAAAAGCAAAAAGAACAAGAATGTGAAACTAAAAAGTTAAGGGATGAAGTGGATCATTTAGTTTTTGAAATGAAAGTTTTTAAAATTGCCAAAGAAAGTTTAGAAATTAAACAAAGATCTTTTTAATCATATATGAGACAACGTATAAATAAGCTATTCTCATTAACTGAAATTTTAAAACACAGTATTTAGACAAATAAAAGAAAAATTGCCAATATCTCAAATAAATTATTAGATTTATCGTGAATGACTATTGACTACATTTCTACAATATACTTTATAAAAAGTTTTGTATATATACAAAAAAAATAGAAGTGTGTAAATTACGCCACATACATTCTTGGAATAGCAAAAGATTTGGAAATCAGTATTCATAATCCTGACTTTATATCAAACCTAAGCAAACACTTTTAAAAAGAGATGAGGCTTGTATTTATGTGTAGAAGCATTAATAATATTTAAGATTTTTTAAACTTATTACCTTATTATGATGAAGAAAAAGAAATGACAAACAAAGTTTAACCAAATTTATGGTAATCAAAGGAGGCAATATCTATTTAATCAAGCACATCAAGGTGTAAACATGAACACAAATAAACAACTTAAGCTAATATGCAAGAAAAATAAGACTACTACGACAGACAATAAAAAAATTTTTTTGAATTATAATTCAAAGCGTAGAAAAGTAGAAAATGTTAACTATATACCAATTTTAAATGAGAATACAAATAAAAAATGATTATTTTAAAACTCAGAATTCGTTTATTCGGACTTGTACTCATACTGGTAGTTCTCACAAATATGATGTTTTTAGCGAAAATGATATTATAAAACCAATAATTAAAGATCAAAATACGTATGGTTAAGCAAGAAAAAAATAATATTGATAGTGGAAAATCTGAAATTCAAAAAATAACGAAATGCCCAGAGTTACCTGGTGATTGGTGCTAGTATTATTAAATAGTTTTTATATCAACTAATTAAGTTTTCTTGAAGCACCCTTTAATGATTAACACTTTAATTACAGAGTAATAATTTATTAACTAATAAAGCAGCCAGTAAGTGCTTAGAGTTTGTTACAGTTATTTAATTAATGAAGTGGCCAGTAAGTGCCCCGAGTTATCTGGTGATTGGAACTTGTGTTGTTTAATCGTACTTTATTAACTAATGATGTGGCCAATAGGTACTCTAGGTTATCTGGTGATTAGCGCTTGTATTATTATTTTCAATCAATGCAAATATGGCTGTTTGTTGCAATAGGTAATGGGATTGAATAGTTTATGAAAAATTAGGTAATATAGTTAAAGGCTTTGAGATTTCAGGGCTAAGGGGTTAAATACTTTAGGATTATTGAGTTTGAGAACCCAAGTTGAAGTTTTTGATTTTTCCATGATTCTGGATCCACTTTTGAAATTTGTTCCAATCGTACTGAACTGTACTGACTACTATCAATAGTGCCAATTCAGTTCGATTGGGACATCGGGAATAATTTTCTATGCAGCTCTGAGTGAACTTGAAATTATAAGTATCGAGAATATAAACGAACACGAATACCGTACAGTACAATTCAGTGATTCTAACTTTTAGGTAAACATTACCTGTGTGGAAAAGCTGTGCATAGACACGCAGCAGCAACGAACAAAGAGAAAAGTATGGTAAAAGCTAAATCGAGAGGGCACCATGCCCACTTAGTCCTGATTTATGGATGTATTAGTGAATTTTTATGAGTGCGTTACTGTGTATAGGGTGACACTGTCAATGAACTCGACGATTCACGTTATCAACGAATAGTATACATAGTAGGAAACACTCGCATATACTAATACATCCATGAATCAGGACTAGGTGACTCGATTGCCCTCTAAGCTAAGCTTTCACCATACATTCCTCATTCGCCTTGAGCGGAAGTGCGCCAGCACCATGCGTAGCCACTAATAGAACTGCTGTTACGCATGTAAACAAGCAAATAAGCATGGACGAGATGTGTAAAAAATCTTTTTCTTATTGATCATATCAAAGTTTTCAGCCATAAGATGGATTGATTAAGCAAATAATAAAGAATGTTCTGCGACTACGAGAGTTGTTGGGATAGCTTCGTGTTAAGATTAGAATGCATGGAAAAAAAATTTTTATTGTTATAATTGTACCGGCTTTTTTATTATAAAACTGCCAGTGAAAATCAACCAGATTTTTTCTTCAAATTTCGATTCTATTTTTTTTAGGGTATCGCATAGCAAAAAAAGCTGAACATAAATTGATATTTTATATTTTACCTTGCTGCAACTATTATCACTTGATAGAGTATATTTTTACACGAATATAAAAAAAATTGCAATAACGTTTTTGTTACACTAGTTATTAACAGTTTCGTGTTTATTAGAATTGTTTAAATTTTAACTGCTGTTTACACTAAACAAAAAATTTCTCACTTCTGCAGGGTATGTCTTGTTGATTTAAACAAGTGTATTGTGTTTACATACATAAAAAATTAAAAAAAAAAAAAAAATTATTTTAACACTGACATGCTATGCCGTTTTTCAAACATGCATTTTTCTTTGAAATTCGATTTTTGGATAGTACATGAGTATCAATTTTGCCATCAATGTCACTTAACTGTAAAAACTTTTTATTCTCTATTCATTGGGTCCGCTAGCGGTAGGTATACATTTTGTGCGTTTGGCAATTTTTATATACTAATATAACTCGTTAAAGTCAGAGTATATCACGAATATACTTTGGATCTCTGCGAATTATAAGGTATACATACTGTTGTAAGGTTGGCTGCAGGTATTACTTTTTTGCCTATCGGTACCCCAGCTCTTCGTTTTAAGTGCATGCAGTCCACCGCTTGGAGAACGGTATAGCAACGTCAAAGTGTTAAAGTATAATATTTTTATCATGGTTAATATATATATATAAAAATTATACATTTGTTGAAATTAACAAGACATACCCTTTAAAAATATAAAAAAATTTTTTTAAGTCGAAACAGCTGTTAAAATGTGAAGTATTCAAATAAACACTAAACTATTATTAATTAGTTTTTCGACTCACCATGCGTCCTCGTGCATCTGTTGTAGCTCTAAAGAACTCGATTCACCCACGCGACTCACAATTTGTGCTGCGCACTAGTGTGAGTGCATGTGTACGTCGAGCACCATGAATAGAAGACTCGTATTATTTAACATTTCTTTCAACTCTTTAGTAGATACTTACACATCAGAAGAATCTCAGGGAATATATTCCTTGTTTTCGAAGAAATTTAACGGGAAGCCACGAGTTACAAGTTCCTCGGCTGTAATTGAAAAATTCATTTAATTTTTAAACAGCATCATTACTGTTGATAATAAGCTGTAACTGGCTGAAATTTTTTTTTATCTAAGATTAAAATTAAAATTATATTGTGACAGTAGCACTTACTGAGATTTTGCTGTGATTAGACTATACTAACGTATTCACATGTATTTATTTGTGTTTTACGACGTTCCTTTTTGTAATCAGTCTTGTTATGTAAGAAATCGATGGATCTCATGATTTTATATGTTGTGCAAAAGTATTATTTCATACAATAAGTTTTTAAAGTTCATACAAATTTTAGATATACTAGACAATAAATAATGTTAACAAAGTCATCTTTACTATTTATCACAAACCATTGCTCAATACTTTGCCTTAACGTTAAATCACACTTAAAGGGGGTCAGTTAGTTGAAAAAAGGAGCACAAATACGAGTAGGTTAATCTTATTGATACACAAATACAAATGAACTTAAACTTTTAAAAGCGACATAACTGTCTTATTATTAATATTATTACTATCATTATAATAATTATGACTATTATTATTTTAAATGTTATTGTTATTATAATAATAATTTTTATTATTATAACTATTATTTTTATTGAGTTTATTATCATTATAACTAAGATTATTATTATAATCATCATTATTACCATCAT
>NW_019379488.1:801746-865931 GCF_000648655.2 Copidosoma floridanum | reverse complement strand
CTAAAAAATTCTTTGGAATAGTTTTTCCATTAAAAAAATAAAAAAAATTACATTAGTGCGTACGAAATTGAAGAATGTGATATTCTATATCTACTTCTTAGTTTTCTTATTTTACAAAAAAAAAATTAAACTTCAAGTACAGTTTTTGCAATTAAAAAGCTGTAGTGAAATTCTCTTGAGGCTCGCGACACTTTTCTTCACACCCCTTTGTTTCACAACTTACTTCTAGTGTATTTTAGCTATGAAGACGGAAGTGGGGACTCTGAAACATGAAATTAGCCTTCCAAACTGTATATCTAACATCGGTTGATAGTCTGAACGTACATGAAAACTGTTTCCGTAAACGTTGTTCAAAAAAAGCCAGAGTACCTTTATGTCTTGGCGTAAATTCTTCTACATTCTCGGCAATATTACAAAGGTGGTACTCCACATACATTTTTCTCCTTACTTGTCTGTGTTTAAGATGGTTTGCAGATCACAGCGAGGTTGTTACACTGTTGGTCAGGATTCCACATTACATCACGAAAATTGCACAAAAACACTCTCTAAAACTTAATTTTATTATTTATAAAATTATTACACTTCGTCTTCCAAATCCTCTCTTCTACAGGCATGCGTTTACGTTAAACAACATTTATTACATTTTTGGATATAAAATATTTGTCTAATTGATGGTTACAAAATTTTATTATTCTGATTAAAAATTTGTCAAATACAAGCGGATGGAGTAAGTATTGAAACACATTTTTCGTATAACTAAATACTGACGGGGTCAAAATTACAGTGAACCCTAGTATCAAGGAAGCAATGTTAAAGAAAATAAAGTTTGATTTTTGAATGTGTCCACATTTTGAGAAACAATTTATTAGTCACAAGGCTCTAGGGTTATAAAGGTGGATTAATCACGGAGCTAAAAACGCAGGTGAAAGTTAAGATAACTCACACTACCAAACAATATTCGTAAGTTTTAGTGGTGTAAAAGTTTTGAAAATAGTTTGCAAACTGTATCGTTAAACAAACAATATTTTGAAATGAAACATCAAACACAATGATTCAAAATTGTAACGGTGTTTACGTGTTCACGGATTTTGCGCCCATGGTCGAAGAGGGAGGCAGAGAAAAGGGGGAGGGGGCGCCGCAATAAGCCACCGAAAAGTTGAGTAGCTGGTCGCTTGCGCTCCAATTTACTGGAAAAAAGCAATCAATATCGAGAAGTACACGCCCAAACCAACGGCAGAGACTCAACGTCGTCAGAGACCACAGCTACAGATCTACAAAAACCGTATTCTGGCTCATCTTTTGAAAGATTAAGAAAAGCAGCTCGAGGCCTAACCCACGTAACAATCACAATGGGAGGGCATTTTCTTCTGCTTATTCAAGAAGATCACTACGCCAAAAGACGTCAAGTAATACCAGCCTGCCTGGGCTGTACAAAAAATACTGTTTCCTCTGTCTCCCTCTGCTGGCGCCCCCCTCCCCCCCCCAAAAAAAAAATAAAATGCGTTAACCTCACGACCAAGAAAATCAATAAACCGCACTGTTCTATTGTGCGATATTCCAGTTTTCTGTTTACATATTATAAGTTTGCGATTTATATTAAATACGATGCGTTGAAATGATTTACAGTGGTCGAAATAATTGCAGTGAGCCTGTATTGTAGCTTTAACCCATCAGTTTATCTGTAAATAAACTAGGAGAAGCGTTATAGTGTATTTTGTTCACATTTATTAACCATATGTTCTCGCCAAAATCCCTATTTCAAGAGTACCTCAAAATTCTTTAGGCTTAGGTAAATCTAACATTGTTAGTATACCATATTAAATTTATATTCTTGCACTTGTTTGCAGTACACGCATCTTTGCATGTTTTGTTGTTATATCCCCCATTTAATTTACAATATCCAACAATATTATTTATTCTATTCAATTTAAAATGTATGTCACTTAAAAGTATTTCCAAGCAGTACGTAGTTAACACTAAAAATACCATGTCAAAATTTTGCTTTAAAAAAAATTATCAATTGCAGAATAAGGATTTTCTTTTACATTTTTCCATACAGTTGACTAATGTTCCATAGTTAGCTTTTCCAAATTTGATATACGTATTTCATTCACTAGAGTCATACTTTCTAATAATACAGTTAACTCATTCACTATACATTTCTTTTACTTATTAACTAGCTTTGCTGCACACTCAATATGGCATAGTCTTACATCCACACACATGATAGCTTGAGTGAGTCCTAAAAAGGTACAGTGTTGCATGACTATAGTTAAACCGAACGTATTCTTTTTTTTCTTATTTACACCTTGTCTATCGCTAATTTCATTTTTATAAAAAATTATACTGATTTCATTCCGTAAGACGATGTGAACATCAACTTAATATAACCCACTTGTATACGTTCTATGAAACTAATATTTTATCATTAAAATAATCATTTATAGAAGCAAAATTATCTTTAAGCTCGCTCCATGGATCTGCATTTTAAATTACATCTCCTGTAAACTATCGTTTGGAAAGCTGCAATAAAAGCTTGAAACACTAACGATTTACATTATAGTGTAGCTCTACGACAATTTTATTCGTAGCCATATTTTAATATAATCTGGTGGATGTTTACCACTATTACGCATTAAAAAAAATTTATTTTTCTTGATTCAACAATACAATTAATTAAAATTAAAAATCACTTTACCGACAAACTTTTTTGGGAACTGTAAAAATTATCTATGTCAGTCGTTATCTAAGTTGTAGGAAAGACTGACGGATCTATGCAGAAGTGAAACGCTTGCGTTTGAAAAACATGTATAGCTGTTGCACTCTCCACTCTCAAAATTTTCATATCCGGTGCAATCTTCCACTCAAATTTTTTGGCAATATGATATTTATAAGGAGAGATGATATGCCCCTTATTTTATCACATAAAATGCTGTGAAAAATTTCGTCAAATATGCTCAAACCTGAAAAACATCTCTCGTTTAGTCACCCGAAAAATATCTGCGAACAGTTGTAGAGAAAAGTAAGTGACAACAGCGGAAATGTGCAATATGAAGAAGATCAAGTACACTGAAAAAAATTTAGTCTGCTAGAGGTACCTCAGTTTGATGAGACGCACTTACATTTACTCGTGGCTCACTAGTGGCGCCGCAGGTGGTGCATAGTAGACACCACGCAGTTGAGTGATTGAAAGTAGAACCACCGTGGTCCTGAATCTCGACTACTAGTAGCTGACAAATCGCTTCTTTAAAATGTGACAGTACAGGCTGTCTCGCTGTGAACTGTTTACTGCACCATCCGTGGTACCGAGGCGTATGTATATATACATATAATATATAACGACGCTCTTTCCACTATACCATGTGTGTGTTTGTGTGTGTGTGTGTGTGTGTGAACGTTCTGTACTACGCTCTTATATTTTTTTTTGGGCTATCATCTAATATTACTGCACCTAATGATCATTAACAGATAGTACATAGAAATATATCAATTATATTTAGTAAACATGATATGTTAAATAGTTTTTTGCGCACTGATAACATAAGAAGAAAAATTAAGAAAAATTAATTACTACAATTTTTAAAATGCAACCATTTTTACCTCAATGAATTCAAAATGTACATTGTTTCTCTAGGATTACCACCAAATAATCAGTAAAATAGCAGCATATTCTACAGAAAAACAAAAATCATTTTTTACTCTGAATACACTTCTACAATTATAAGGAATGACTGCATGTTTTTTGTGTCATTGCAATCAAAATTGAACAATGAATCGTAACTGAAAATTTTAACCGTGGGACTAATGTTTTAGCACATCAAACACAGTAGTAGGGGTAATTTTTTTTTTATGGTCACACACGTCAACTGCTTTCTGTTTAATATTAAATACAAACTACTAGCAATAGAGAGATTGCAAGCGAGGTTATGTCTAGAAGAAAATGACTTTTTTCTACCTCAGCAGTCTTTTTTTCAGCCTCGGGTATGTGTTGCACTTAAAGTATGAAGAACCACACTGAGCGTTAACCGCGCTCACTTATGTATGGCTGCTGTCACCGATCACTCGTGGAAGAAATTCTGGACCACGGTGGTTCGATCCAAATACATACACTTAACTGTGGTGCATAAGGCTAGCTATAGATGGTGCTACGTGTAACCCACAGTGAGAGCTATTGAGAACCACATTTTTGTGAAATGAGATCGCTCCCGCTTTTGGTAGCAACAGCAGACCAAATTTCTTTTAGTGTAACTACGATGGGAGTCAGCGATTGCCTCTAAAGTGCAATATTTTACTACCAAACTTTAACTGTAACAATTTCCAGACTATGGCTAGAGCGGACCTATCCAACTGTGTATACCTATTACGTTAATCATACGTTGGCCAAAAAGTGGAAAGTATAAAAGTTAGTAAGGAAAAGAAAAAAAACGTAAAAGAAAATCAGTCCTTATCTGACACTCTCAGCCAAATCATATTTTCTTGCTGATATGCTGCGACAACTTTACGTGTTACATCTAGTTTATAGTCTTTTTCATCGTCAATTTACTTGCAAGTCTCATACAGTGTATTTTTTGCATTTTATTGAACTAGTACAAGTTCTGTAACAGTGTGTTTCTACTGTTGCATTGCATTAGTTTTTTCTAGCTACACCGTTTTTTCTTAGTTCGTATATTTTTTGCGTTTTACTTAAACTTTTTTAAGTTGTGTAAAAGTGTGTTTCTACTGTTTCGTTACATTAGTTTTTGGTAGCTACACAGTTTTTCTTAGTTTTTAATACATGAATAAAACAAGTAAAAATCAATGCATCCATGATCACTGCTTTGTTTAAGGTTGTACGTTATTGTGCGCGATACGTGACTATAGTGTCAGAAGATTTACGTAAAGTGTACCCTGAAAAGTGGTTCAAGGACGTGCTATCTGCATACTCTATTAACGAATTAATAAGAGTATTGCAGGAGCTCTTTATCATTTACCTGGCGGGGGGTACACGCAGTCGCATGGTAATATGTGTATCTAACTCGCAGTGCTATAGCCATCCAAGGGGTGGTAAAATTTCTACTACCTAACGCTAGGAACAGGATGCTGAAGGATATGTACGAGGCGTACCATAAAATTGGAAAGTGATATATTACAGTTTTACAAACATTTTTTACGCTTACAAAATTTTGCATAATGGGAAAAAAAATTAAAAGGAATACTTTTTTAGTTGCCAAAATCTGTTTCGAAGATTTTGAGAATCTTTCAAACGTTAACAGTATACTTAAAAAAAGCAGGAAGATCCCTTAGACTATGGTATGCATGGGCCGTCAGGGGTGGAACTTTCTTACAAGAAAACAACTCCAGGTAAATTAAAATATACATGGACATGTCTTTTTTCTTCTATTAATTTCAACTTTTTTATTATCTTTATTTTAAAACATTACGTAAAAAACCAACCTGACAGCCCGCAAGAGGAGGTATTCAACCCCCGATCCATCGGAAGTAACTATGACGCATGATACCAACAGAGGAAACTAATGAATTTTATATTTATACTTCTCAAAAGCCTTGTATGGCATTCAAATTACAACTACTTTTTATTTTATGGATAGCGTCGATAAAAATAAGAGTGCTCCTACAGAACAACCCTGTAGTCAGGGTGCCAGAGCATTGGAATGTGGTAGTCCTTTGTAACAATACGATATTTAGCCTAAAATTCAAAAAAAAGTACGTTACATAACACACTCAATAAATCGTCGACTTCGACAGAGATACGCGTCATCGTTTTTTATGGCAAAATAACTTTAAAAAAGGATTTTTTTCAGTTTACATTAAATATCTCGGAAAGTTTTGGTTTCGGAGCAAAATGTTAAATACAAAAGTTATTAACCTGATGATTTTATAAGGAATAAGTGTTAAAAAAAATTAGAAAATTTTTCCTCTTCTTTAAACAAGCGAGAAAACCGAAAAACACAAAAAAATTGAAATGCATGAAAATAAATGTTCCAATATTTAAAATTAAACAAAAAATAAAAATTTAATACACATTTGTATGTTTCTTCTTAGCCTAGTCCCATAGCAAAATTTCGAAATGGCTGCCTATTGGACAATTGTTAATAAAAAATTTCGATTGTGTATCAAATGTGTCATGGGCATAGCAGCGATATCTAACTTTTTAAAATCAGCGAGGAATAACCTTTACTACCTAACGAACTGGACTTATTGAAAAAACAAATAAACAAGATATTAATAAAAAACCTAAAGTACAAGACCGTCTTTCCTGTAGTTTTCCTTTGAGACAAAAATAATCTAGAACAATCAATTACAATTATTTTTACATGAGTTAATAAAAAAAAAGGTTGTTATAGGACCAATTAAAGCGAAGATACAATACTTTCAGTTTTTTACGCATTCTGGCCGTTATATTCGATTTTTAGACTTCGGACCAGCACGATTTTTTCGATAAAGGTTTATTGTACTATACAAAATTTTTTTCCTATAAAATTGGTCAATCTTTTTGCATGACTAATTAAAGTAGTGTAAAATAGCGTGTAAGCCGTGGTACTTGATTAGCTGCAGCCAGCGATGCATCGCGCATGCGCAGTAGCTCCAAAAGTGTTAATTATGCAACTAAGAATCAGTGTTTGGATATAGTTTCGACCAGACTTGGGAATTCTCTAGGACCCAACCTCTCTGACGTGGAAAATCACTTGATCAAAAAAAAATAGTACCAAACGTGAGGCACGAAATTTAAATAAGGTCCAATAACACAAGCACCTATCACCCGATGACCCGGGGTGCTTAATAGCAACTCTGTTAAGTAAATAATTATTAGTAAATAAGACAAGTGACTATCACCCAATGATCTATGGTGCTTACTGGCCACTCTGTTAAATAAATAATTATTAATAAACTAGCGGCCTTCCTCTCGGCTTCGCCTGAGACTTACTAAATGGAACACCGTAGTGTGTTGACATGTTACGTGAAATGTTTTAAGTTAAAAATTTTACATATACTCGTGACACTTATCAGAACAAAAATCTTCTTATTAAAAACATATTTGTTTGGAATCCATACAGTTCATTTGGTCAAATAATAAACTGTAAAAATTATAAAAAATGTAATTATGCTTAAAAGTACCGTACGTTCCTTATGCCATAAAATGGTTGTTGGCCATAAATAGCCGTTGATTTGCAGTTTCTCCCGTATAATTAACGAAAACGGCTATTTTTTAAAGCTGTTAAGATTTTAAACTCCCAAAAAATATATAAAACTTTTTTTTCTCTTATCTCACAACTTTATTACCAGAGCAACAAAGACCTGGAGCTTAATCTTCACATTTTTTATTGCCTCAAAAGTACAAATATATTTTCTATTTATTTAAAAAACTTAATTTAGATCTTTAAAGATTTGAAAGATTACTGTCAGGGTACAATAAAAAGCTAATCTCCCACGTAATGGATTCTTTATTTAACGATTTTGATGCTGCTGTTCCAATCTCGATAAATTGTCTGCGTCGGTTTCTTGACGCCTTAAATTGTATTGATTAAATACATTTGAAGTTTTTCTTCCAATTCACTCTCTTGTGTCTTTTGGCATGCTTAAAACTTGTGACCCCTAAAGGCTGTTTTCTGTCAACTTTGTTAAGTTCTAATATATTTGGAAGCTTTGGAGCTAGTTGTAGGGATCTTTCTCAACGTCTCCCGGTATAACGTCAAAGACGTTGGTATCTAAAGCACCTTTTTTTTGCAGACTCAGTTGTTTTGGGTGATCTAAGATGGGGAGATTGGTTCTTGGTGCTTGCCCGTTGGAGACTGTCCCGTTCGCTTAAGTTTTTGATTCCCTTTATAGTTGTTAGGTTTGCCCAGCGCAGACCTTGGAGAGGATTGGTGATTCAGTGTTGAAAGTGTTGAATGCTTAGAGTCGAGAGGGTAATATAGGGTTGTTAGACAGCGAGATTCCCAGCTTTGCGAAAAACGACTCCGCTCGTGATGACTGCCAGTGAACGACTGACTTGGTTTAATAGTGGCCGTCTTTAGTTGATATAGTCTTTTAGTCGAAAAATCGCCGGAAATAGTAGTGTATTTGTTCGCAAGGTAGTTTAAACTTAGGTGGTCCTTAAAAGAACCGATGAGATTGATGGTTAAGTAGGGGACGTGAATATTTATAATGGCCCTTAAGAGGGCCAGTGGTGAAACTTCCAGCTATTCCTTATTATTATTCCTGATGATGAAGAGCTGGCTGCAGACTGCAGGTAGCTTGACTCTTACCCTCGAAGACTCTATGTATGGAGACTGTGATGGAGCGAGGTACGCCGCTGATCAAAGAGTATCTCGTCTTGGAGTCGTTCCCCGGATAACCAACCGCTCATCGTTAGTCGGAAAAAAGTGGGTATGCCATTGGGGATACAGTCACTGAGAAGGGAGCCGTTGTGGCTGCTCGTGCTCCTCAGAGCTCTCTTCCCTGGTTTACATTTGTAGCCAAAAATTCTCTGACGGTATCAGGTGGGATGGTAGTACGAACACATAACTATAACGTGTTGGAGCAGGTTTTGCTCTGGCTAGATTCGTCTCCTGGTATTACTCCGGAGACTTTATGGAGTAGAATAATTTTTTGTTGGTCACACTCGTCAATACTTGAGATTTAGGATGGAAGTACACCTGGGTCACTTTTTCTTCAGAGAAGAGGGTCACCGGTAACCGGGTTTCCCAGCTGCACGTCTATCATCTACATTCTTAATGCAGCTCGATGAACTGCCAGTAGGCACCTGCAGAAGATTCGAAGTCTCCCTGGCGTATTATAACCACATTTATTTAATTCTGTTAAAGGTAGCCTCGATTTTATGTCGACACCACTTGGCGGATCCTACTGAACTGAAGTGAAAAGCTGGCGTATCTTTGTAAAACTTTGAGCTTATTTATTGCTATTGTTATAAAATTTTTCAAGATAAAAACCATACTAAAACCATCTAAGAAGCGTCACGAATTAGTGTGCAAAATTTCAGCAAAATCAGTTCAGCAGTTTTCACGGTTAGCCATTACAACGGTTTAAGCGACTTTGCTTTATATATAAGTAAGATAAGACAAGCGCCTATCACCCAACAACCCGGGCTGCTTACTAGACACTCTAATGATTAAATAATTATTAATAACACAAGCGCCTATCACCCTATGACCTGGGTCACTTCTGGCCACTCTGATAAATAAATAATTATTAATAAATAACACAAGTGCCTATCATCAGATGACCCGAAGTGCTTACTGGCCACTCTGTTGAATAAATAATCATCAATAAATAACACAAGCGCCTATTACCCAATGACCCGGGCCGCTTACTGGCCACTCTATCAAATAAATAATTATTAACAAATAAGACCAGCGCCTATCACCCAACGACCCGGGGTGCTTACTGGCCACTCTAATAGATAAATAATTATTAATAACACAAGCG
Organism: Copidosoma floridanum; assembly: GCF_000648655.2. The sequence continues at coordinate 856,505 of NW_019379488.1, read as the reverse complement.
CCAATCACCCAGTGATCTGAGGCGCTTACTGGCTACTCTATCAAATAAATAATTATTAATAAATAACACAAGTGCCAATCACCNAAATGTTTATTAATAACACAAGCACCTATTACCTGATAACCTGGGGCGCTTATTGCGAATTTAGTAAATAAAAAATTATAAATAAATAAGTAAAGCACCTATTTTCTGGCGATCGAGGACACTGATTGGGCCACACTATTAAATAATAAAAAGTTAATTGATAATATATGAAAACAATTTAAAATTTTGATTGATTGTCTAGTACGATAAATATCTTTTTAATTGGGGCTCTTTTAATTTATTTAATAGTGGCCAGTAAGCGCCTTGGGACATTGCGTGATAGGCACTTGTATTATTGATAATCATTTATTTATTAGAGTGGCCAGTAAGCTTCCTGGGTCATTGGGTGATAGGCACTTGTGTTATTTATTAATAACTATTCATTTATTAGAGTGGACAGTAAGCGCCCCGGATCTTTGGGTGATAGGCACTGGCGTTATTAATAATTATTTATTTAACAGAGTTGCCAGTAAGCACCCCGGTTCATCGGGTGATAGGTATTTGTGTTATTGGACCTTATGTGAATTTCACGCCTTAAGTTCGGTACTATTTTCTTTTGATCTAGTGATTTCCCATGTCAGAAGGGTTGGGTTTAGAGAATTTCCAAGTCTGGCTGGAACTATATCTCAACACTGCTTAGTATCCAGGCACAACGCCAAAAGGCTCTACTAAAGCGCTTTCCGAGCCACTGCGCATGCACGCTGCATCGCTGGCTGCAGCTGCTCAAGTACTGCGGCTCACGCGCGACTTTAATTAGTCGTCACATAAAAGATTGACTAATTCTATAGAAAAAAAATTGTATATGGTACAATAAACCTTTAGCAAAAAAATCGTGCCGGTTCGAAGTCTAAAAATTGGATGTAACGGCCACAATACGTGAAAAACTGTAAGTATTGTATCTTGGCTTCTATTGGTCCTATAGCAACTTTTTTTTTAATTTATGTAGAAATAAGCGTAACAGATAACATAAAATTATATTTGTCTAAATGGAAAACTGCAGAAAATACGGTCTTGAACTTTCAGTTTTTTGTAAATAAATTTTTCAATTGCTTATTTAATAAGTCCAGTTTTTTAGGTCGTGGAGGTGATGTTATTGCTCACTAATTCTAAAAAGTTAGATATGGATGCCATGCCCATGACACATTTTATACACAATCGAAATTTTTTATTAACAAGTGTCCAATAGCGATTGGACTTGGCGTACAATAAAAAACACACTCATGTTTATTAAACTTTTATTTTTTTATCCAATTTTGAGTATCGCAGCGTGCACTTTGATGCATTTTAATTTTTTTGCGTTTTTCGGTTTTCTCACTTGGTTAAACAATAAAATAAATTTTCTAATTCTTGTAATTCTTAGTTTTCCTGTAAAATTATTATGTTAACAACTTTTGTATTCATTATTTTTCTTTAAAAATAAACCTTTTCGAGATAATTTCGAAGTCAACTATTTTGGGTTTATTGCAACGTACTTTTATTTGAATTTCAAGCTAAATATCGTATTGTTACAGAGGGCCACCACTTTTTCCGATTTTTTTTGCTCTGGCACCCTGACTACGAAGAGCATTCCCTATGTCATTCTGAACATCAAGATGGAAGAGGCGTAACAAGCGTTGCCATGCAGACCGAAGATCAACTGGATACATCAAAAAGTACAAAATACATGATTTTATAAAGCGATAAAAAAAAAGCTTATAAAATCATTCAAAACAACTAGTCATGCTATAAAATTCAAAATTACCAAGCTTACGTATACAGTGAATACTTTGGAATGGCTTTTTAATGCTTTTTAGGAGCTTATTACAGTTATTAAAAAAAATAAACTACGAATACTTATCTTGTGGGGATAGACTTGCACCCAGAAGCATTAACTAATGGATCGGTGGATATCTATTTAAAATTTTCAATATATCTGGGATCCATGCGAAAAAATTAAACAGAGTAAATGAATCATCTACATCGCGAAAACCTTAGAAGTTGAGGTTACGTATGTCAAACTTCCTGAAGGGTGGGGTGTGCTGGAAGATATCTAATAATTTAAGTAAAAAAGGCATTTTAGTGATAAAAAAAAGATAATCTATATTAAGCTAGGGTACTTGTATATGGTATGGTTTTGACCACGAAAAATTGTTCACCTGATTGGTCTCTACAATAAAAAAAAAAAATAAAAAACAGATAATTAACAAAAATTAGATACTGTACATCCAATGCAAGAATGTGACATTGAAATAAAAAATAAACAAGGGTATAAATATGTAGAGTTTTCTAATTTTTAACGATATTTCGAATAACATAATATACGTATTAGGATATTTGATTACGACACTTTTGGCGATGAATCTTCTTTAATTTATGATGGTGATGACGATGTGGCAGTTAGTTGTTTTTTATTGATAAATATATTATGTATTACGCCAATATAGGTCACTATAATCTAATTAAAAAGATATTAGCTGTAAAGTCAAGTTATTTTTGCATTGCGTGTGACAAATCATACAGTTATGTAGGAAGTCATGATTGTGTATCTGTCTGTTCTTTCTGCAATAGAAGTCCCAATTAGAGTAACATAAATAACTTAGAAGAAATACTCTGTACCGTTTGAGGGCGAAAATTTTATGGTCAGAAATGTTTTGATAATCATAAAGCTAAAGGTTCCCTTTCAAGAACGAAATCTCCTAAACTTGCGATATAAGCTATTTGCGAGACTATAAAAATATGTAATACCTGTGACAAGTTCATAAATTTGTCAGAAAGTAAGCATAATTGAGAAAAAAAATATTGCAGAAAGTGTAAAAGTGTTAATAAGCTTAACACGCTATGTAGTATGCAACGTATTACATCAAAGTATAATTAAAATACTGAAGAGAATCGTTTTATTTTTTATGACTTTGAAATGCGTCAAGATATAGAATTACATGATACCGTTAATACGTTTGTACACATACCGATCCTTATCGTGGTACAAGTACGATGCGATGTAAGTATAGACAAGGTAGAAGAAAATCTCCACGCGACTTGTCTCCTCTGTGATGTTAAACAACTCATTTTTGAGGTTGAGGAGTGCCTATAAATTTTGTTGATTTTGCAGTGAGATTCAAAAGTAATACTTTAACTTTGTTTATCTGTATAGCGTTTAACTAAGGCTTTAAATAATCAATTTATATTGAAATATACAGTAGATAATACAAAAGGTACTTCCCGAGATTACACTTAATGGGCACAGTATTATTCCTATGTCATGTCATTAGAAAAAACTATGTTCATAAATAGTTTAAATTACTTTTACATAGCTATTAAACTAGCTAATTTATCTAGAACGTTTAGCCTTGCAGGAAATATAAAAAAGGGTATTTTCCACATTTATTTGTTACGAGTGATAAAAACTATAAAGGTCCTTATCTGGATTCTCGCTTCTACATGCCAGATTCTATGAACACCCGCGATCGCGTAGAATTTTTGAAATGGTACGATAAAGTAAGTGCAGTTGTAAGCGCGCAGTTTGACTTTAAAAAAGAACATCTTGGGTATTAAGTGCAAGATGTTAAAATATTACGTGAAGCTAGCACGGCTTTTCAAAAAATTGTTATGCAGTCAGAAAAATAGACACCTTTGTTAAGGTGTGACAAGAGAAAGTGCGTTCCATACTCTACAAAAGAAACTTTTTAAAAAAACATGCAATCAGGATTATTTTTGCAACTAGGTATACACATGCAGGTTAATTTTCTAAGTAATGCATTCATTGGCTTTTGTGGGAAGAAAAAGTAAGAAATGTAGAGATCATACATGCAGGAAGATCGTGGGAATATCGTTTAATACAAGGCCCACTCATTGATGGTTATTTAAAATCTCACATAAAACAAAAAATTCGAAAGAAACCGTATTTCAGTTATGTTATTTTAATGGTTGTATCCACTATTTCTCTAACGACCGATATCACAAATTAAATAGTAACGAAAGTTTCACATAACGATTCGAAAATAGTAAGAAAACAAGTTTTGTAATGAAATAGTACGGCTGCAAAGTGATTGAGATATGGGAGCACGATTGTGACAAATTTCAAAAGAATAATAACGAGTATTTAGACTACATAAAAAATCACCCAATTGCGTAAATCTGTACTTTCAACCCTTGAGATGCTTTTTCCGGGCAACGGTCGTACGGAAAATATTGTTACACATTACACAGTTAATGATAATAAAAGGATTAAATATTTTGACGTTTGCTACACCATTATATTTGTAAGACAGGTACATTTTGATTAAGACATCTAAAAATGTATACCGGTAATGACTTTAGAATTATCAGAAAAAAACTTTGAAAATTTTAAATAAAAAGTCGAGTGTTCCGTAAAATGCATAACTTTACGACCGCAAAATGTATTTTGCCCTATACTTCTAACAAAAATAAAAAGTCGTTCACTTTTTGGATTGTGCCAAATGTGTATAAAAACATCCTTTCAGGAAGAATGGATTCACGATTAAGTGTCAGATAGGGCTTTATTAGGTGCATGGGTATCCATCGAAATAAACAAAGCTCTAGAACTAGGGTATAAATTATTGAAAATTTATATCATTTAGCAATTTAAAATTGCTAAATACAAGCTTATTTTCCAAAATGGTGTTTTATTTACAAATAATACAAACACTTATTATTTAATTAAGCATGTGTAGGTGGCCCAGAACGGTAAAAACCATAGTAAATAAATGAGAATACATTGTGACGTACAGTATCTAGAACCTTCGTAAGTTCGCGCCCAAGACTCACCTCTCACGGCGCATGAGCAGCGGATATAGAGTATGATGATCACCTTTTGGTGGCGGGCCCGAGCGTTATCAGCTTTCCCGCTCTCTCTCTCCGATCAGCCTCCGAACCTAACGCCACGCACGTGACTGCACTCGCTTTGAGACACTAATAAACGGACATATACATTCTTCCACGTGTATTCAATCCCCTTACACCCCCAAACTCCACAATTCCCATTTAACAGGAGGTTGTAGATAACCCAACCCCCAATTTTTGGCGCTCGACGTGGGGCGAGTTGTGTACAACAAAGTGATAGAAAATTTTTTTTTGGTTTTCTTTCGTCGTCGGAAAGCACCCACAGTGCAGTGTAAGTGGAAATAAAGAGAATTATCGTAAAAAAAAAAGTTAAAGAAAAAAAAAATTTCTAAAGACAAAAAAAAAGAATTTAAAAAAAAAAACAGTGAATAAAAACAAAAAAAGAAAAAAACAGTGTTAAGAAGACACACGCGGCGAGACACGTGAGAAACGAGCGCGTGTCAAGTACCAGCGTGGGCGCACAGCAGCCATCCAGGAGGCCGGCATCGTCAGGAAATAAGACAAGTAAAAGCCAAAACACGAAACTACACCACACCACGCACCCTCTGGTAGCAATATTTTTTTTTGGACACTTTGTTTACGGACACGGAAATGCTTTGGATCGCACTGCTTACAATACTGTCCAGGTAAATAAAATTTATATAAACGGTAAATAATATTACTGCTAGGCGATAAGTTGTATCAAATAGGCCCATAAGAAACAAATAAAACCAAACAAAAAAAAACAACACAAAAAAAACAACCAAGCAAAATGAAACATAATGCATTCGGGAAAAAATTGATAAAGTTGTAGGTGGGGCGGTGGACCGCTTAGCAGATGCGGAGGTCGTTACAAACGACAGTTTATGGTTACAATTTTGCCACGATCCCAAGGCGGTCAAAGAATTAGAAAAGTTAAACAAAAAACAAAAGACTTAATTGGAAAAATTTTTAAGGGCATAAAAACGAACTTACTAAGAGATAAGAAAAAAGAGGGCCCTAAGCAAATAATTGGAGGAGACGAAGCCTCAAAATCATATATAGAGCCCCTACGTAGTAATGATAGTGGAGAAAAAGGGGATGAGTCAGATAGGGGGCCCGCTAGGAATCAGCTTGGCAATTGAAGAAGGGACTTGCTCCGGAGATGAACAGAAAGGGAGGGGGGAGAGAATGAAAGAAAATTCCACAACAGAGAAAGAAGGAAAGCTAGACTGATGTGGGAGTTCAAAAACTTTAAAAAATAAACAGGAGAGGTGGGGGCAAACAACACGTGGAGCTACCCACAGATCGTCGCATCACCGGGAGTATGACAGGGATTAAAAATTACTTAATTAAAGAATTGAGTCCAATGATCCCCACAATACCAATATTTACAGGGGACCCAATAAATCTAACAGCGTTCACAAGGGTAGTAAGGGCAATAGGCCAGCAGGTGGACGACAGAGACGTCCTATATTTTTTGGCAACGCTATCCAGCAGGCTAAAAGGTCGAAAGGCAGCACATTTGAATGATAGAATCACACAGTTTGAGTCTATTGAAGAATTCCTCGAGAAGGTTACGGAAAGGTACGGGGCCATCAATAGCTCAGAGACAGTTATGGCGAAAATTAGGCCAAAACGGCAAAGTGATAGGGAATCTGTAAAAGAATACTCAGATCGTCTGCAAAAATTGTTCAACAGAGCCATAGGACTTCAAGAAGCAAACCTTAAAGTTTCTGAAATGTTAAGGCAGGAATTTAAGAAAAACATTCAAAAAAACGTAGTAACCCAATACATATTAGGCCTTAATCCCCCGTACAACCACGAAGTTTCAATGCATAGGCCTATAATGCTAACAAAGGCCATTACATTGGCATTGAAAGTCGAGAATATTATGGCAATGAAGTCACTTCGAGTAGACAGCAATAAATATGAGAGATGGAAAAAAGAATCTAACAAAAGGGAAGACGAGATAAACAAGTGTAACTATTGTGGCCGAATGGGGCACAAAGAAGAAGAGTGTCGTTCATTGTGGCACGACATAGAAAAGGGGCTGCTAGTGAATAAAGGTCGCGGTGAGGAGACTAGAGCACCGTACTATACAAGGTACCAGGATAGGGGTGAAGAAAGAAGAAGTGCAAGATCATACAATGATAGTGGAAGAAGACCCGGACACTACAGACATAATAATATGGCTCAGGCAGAGAATACATACAACTACGGCAGATATGGGAGAGATTTTAAAACAGGGTATGCTTATCGCAAAGATAATAACAAGAACAATAGTAATAACAGCTATTATGAGCCGAATGGCATAAATTACGGCCAAAGAGACAGTGGTAGCGATTATAGCCGAAATAATTATGATTGGAAAAGTAACGAGCGTTATGAGCCTAGACACACAAACGGGACACAAGACGCAATGGAGGCTGAACCTAGATGGAATCTCTAGTAAACAGAAGCTAAATTTTTAGAACGATGCTCGAAGTACTCCCCCAACATCGAGCATCGGGAAAAAGTGGCTACGTATTGTAAAGGACCAAAAGTAAACGATGTAGAAATTAGAGAGAAAGAAGAAAAACCCATACAGTCGGAGGTGTGGGAAAAGGAGATAAACAAAAACAAAATAAATACTCGTCAAAAAATCGAGCCAAATTTAAAAAAATCTAAAAGATAAAAATATATCGATGGAAAAAGAAAACAAGTAAGAAGTCACGACGGTACTAATTAATTATGCAGCAGTAGGACGCAGACCGCCAACAGTAACGCTGGAGAGTGAGGATTTCCGAAATAAAAGATCAGATTTCTATGCTGACACGGGTGCTGAGATCTCGATACCAAAAGAAAATTATATAAGAGAAAATTCGCCATTGGATAAGAATGTAAAAGTAAAAATAATTGGAGGAACTCACGGAGAACGTGAAACAGAAGGCACGGTGGACACAATGATCCATGGTATGAAGTACACTTTCCATGTAGTCCCGCAGGATTTTCCGATCGAAGTAGACGGAATCCTTGGATGGGATATGTTTAAAAAATACAATGGCGAGGTGAGCGCAAAAACAAATACACTTAGCTTAGGTGGTGTAGAAATCCCACTGAAGACGGCAGAATATTTCGAGATAGCAGCGAGATCCAGGCAGGTTATATATGCAAGAGTTAAAAAAGAATTCGGAAAGATTTAAGTTGGATTTGCGCCACTTCAAGATGTGGGAGAACATGTGCATTTTGGAGACTTTTACGGCACTAATAATAAAGGTAAAATATATGAGGAATGCGTGAATTTTTCAAACAAAAAAAGGAGAATTACAGTACCGGAAGTGGATCTTATAGAGTGCGAAGAAGTGAAGAAAATAGAAATAACTATCAACGTGAAGGACGGCGCCAGAGAAAAAGAGACTGCATTTGTGGGCTTGCTCGAAAAAGTAAAATTGGAAAAAAATGAAATAGAAAAAAAATACAGATTGAGAGATAAAAGCGTAGATGAAGATAAAGAAATCGACACTCACGCGGAAAAAGACTGTGATATAAAAAGTGTTGAAGAAAGAATTGAAAAAATTATGACACTGATCAACACTGAGGGCTGTAACGAAAAAGAGTTACAGCACGTAAGAAAATTAATATCGATGAATCCGTTTGTGTTTGGGTTGGACTGGGAACCGTTAAAAACAACTTATTTAATTAAACACAAAATAGAGACTACAACAAATAAGCCAGTAGTGGTCAGAAGATATAGATACCCGCCCGCGGTGAAGGAAAACATCAGAAGAGAAGTTCAAAAACTGATGGATTTGGATATAATAGAACCGTCAACGTCCCCATATAACTCAAATATATGGATAGTGCCTAAACCGCCAGGATATAACGGCGAAAAGAGGTGGCGACTGGTCGCGGATTTCAAACAGCTCAACGAAATAACTATTGGAAGCTGTTACCCCCTACCCTTTCAAAGCGATATATTGGAGCACTTAACGGCAGCTAAGTACATCACAGTAGTCGATTTGAAGAGTGGATTCCACCAGATTAAAATCCAAGAAGTGGACGCGCATAAAACTGCATTCTCGGGACCCGACGTGCACTATCAACATAAACGTGTGCCACTGGGGTGCTTAGAGTCACCAAATGCATTTCTGAGGGCGATAACGTTAGCTCTAGCCGATCTACAAGAGCGAGAAATTGAACTATACATGGACGACATCATAGTGTTTGCAGCAACTCTCGAAGAACACAAGAAACGCTTTAAAAAATTGATAGAAAGACTAGCAAAAGCAAACATGACTATAGAGCCAAGAAAATGTCAATTTTTGAAGAAAGAAGAAAAAGTCCTTAATCACGTGGTTGAAAATGGTAAAATAAAGACGGACCCGAAGAAGATCGAAGCCGCAAAAAAATATCCAAGACCGACAAATACAAGAAAAATTAAGCAGTTTCTTGGATTCGCGGAATATTACAAAAATTTAATAAAAGATTATGCAAAGATAGCGTGACCACTCTGTACAATGACAAAAAAAAATACAGAGTTTTAATGGGGCGAAAAAGTGGAAGAGGCCTTTAAAAAACTAGTGGATGCGCTATGTTCGGAACCTGTATTTACAGAACCGGACTTAAGTAAACCGTTTATTGTAACAACAGATGCGTTGGATCATGCCATCGGGGCAATCCTTAGTCAGGGGGAGATAGGTAAAGATAGACTATGTAAATATGCGTCACGGTGCCTCAAGGGTAGTGAACTTAGATATCCAACGTATAATAAGGAGTTGCTAGCAGTAGTTTTTGCAAAGTAACAGTTTAGACCTTATCTGTATGGCAGGAAGTTCACGGTGGTTACGGATCACGAGCCATTGAAACATTTTAACACGTTCAAAAAACCTGACATTCGGTTTAACAGATTAAAGGCAAAGTTGCGTGGTTACGATTTCGATATAATTTATCGCCCAGGTATCTTAAACAACGCACCAAATGCGTCTTTCAAGAAATCCAGTCGTCAAAGAAGGCGAATGGAACCCAGAACTACCGCGAATAGAACTGTATCAAATGGCAGATGAACAAGAAAAGGAAGAGGGTGTAGTAAGTGATGGCCCACCAGCGCGTGTGTTCAAAATTAGGGCAAAATCAAAAATACGGATCGACGGTAAGTTAAAAAAGGTAGTAGTGGAATCAGACTAAGATTCATCACATAAAAATCCCAGGAAGAAAGAGACTGAAATGGAATTGTGTTCGGAAGAAGAAGTTGAGGAGAAACAACAAACTAGAGAGAAAATCTCATCGCAGGGGCCACTAAAGAATAAATTAGAGCACATGAAAAAAGAGGAGGGCTGGATAAAAGGGGTACAAAAAACGAGCACACCTTATGTCGTCATAGACCCCCAAACAAGGCAAAAGCAAAGGAAGAAAAGACAAAGGCAGCTCGACACTCTAAACAGAATCAGACATAATTTTTCAGTCACTCCTGTGAAAAAAACCCACAGACTGAAGAAAATATAATAGTAAATTGGAAATAAAGACCAGAAATTAAACACAATAATTTGGAGGAAATTGAAATATGCTTGATTGGATCAGAGCATGGGAAAGAGAGAGACGGCAGTAAGAAGAAAAGCTCAAGAAGTCGTAGTATTTCGGAGGATCAAACGTCCGGGAAAAAAAAAAATCAGAAAATCCATGACGAGAAAGGCAAAAAGAGTCTAACTATTTTGCAAAAAAGGATCCAAAAAAGCTAAACGACTATATCAGCATGTTACAAGAAAAGACAGATAGACTCAAAGAAAAAGTTTTTGTCGACATCAGAGAAAGAGAGGTAAAGGAAAAACCAGGAGTCAAAATAGATGTATGAGAGGTAGAAGATAGCAAAAGGGATTTAAGTAAAATAAGTGATCGAAACAAAGAAAAAGAGGGAACAGTAAGCACAGAAGATTATAGTGAGGAAGAGAAAAGTAAAGGCAAAACCAGCAGCGTAAGAGCAATCTTTGGTGGGACAATCAGGGAAAAAGGCTATCCTTAAATCATGGTGAGATGTCTGGGGCATTCGATAATTTGAATGATGAAGAATCAAGTAAAAAAAACCAATTGACTTCAAACGATGCACTTAATGAGCAAAAACATGGATCAGACGGAAATTGTGCTGAGCCATCGAAAGAGTGGGATTTAGTAGATGGAAAGGGCGATGGTAATTGCCTGTTTTATAGTTTTATTATACTGTTTGATCTGGACTTGACTGCAAATCAGCTAAGAAAAATCTTACTGTATTCTGACTATATTAAAAACTGCGTTGATCCGGAAAACACTAAGAGAATCTCAAGAAAGAATTACGAGTTTGGGGATGGAGATTGCATTTTTGTCTTCTCTCCGGAGTTCAAAAAAAATATATGTGTGCACTCCGTAAATGGAGATGGACCTCCAATGTGTCATCACTACACATGAATAAAAGGAGATTTATATGAGCACATGCGGTATGAGCGGGAGCACTATCAGGCGCACTGCGAAAAAGGACAAAAACGCTATAAATTAATGGATGAATTATACAAAAATTCAAGTGATGAAAACAGTAAGATAGTACGAAAGGTGAGACGAACAACATAGTGAAAAAAAAATAAAAACAAGCTTCCATATACGAGACAGAAAATCAAGGGTAGAATTAATAAGAAAATAAAAGAAGACAACAAAACAGATCACGAGACAAGTGATGAGTCAGATTTTAAATAAAAAAAAACACGAATACCTAAGAAGCGCGATCCGCCACCACCTCCACCGGAACCACCGGATGAGCCAAGCCTAATAGCGGAACAAGAAACATCAAAAATATCAGATGACGACGTAAACAATGAAAGTCACGAAAAAGAAATTAGCGATAATGAAAATGAAAAGGAGTTACTTGATGCTAACATGGTATCAGATGATAAAGCCAAAAGCACAGATGATGGCAAAATCAATATAAGTATACCTGGTTTAGGTAGGTACAGAGCTTGCCTGACACGACTACCATGACAAAAGAAACCCTGGAAGCCAGAGGAAGATAAGGATATACCACCATTCCAAAGGCTTAAGAAAATAAACGAACACCCATTTAGAGACATTGACAACTAAGCCTTCTGTACAATAACAGAAAACATACCAGACACAGAAGCCATAGATGCGCTTTACGAAAGAGATTATATAAATCCAACAGCCATGAATAAAGAAAATAGGAGGGTTGGAGAGGTCTTCCTATCTAGACTAAGAAAAGTATCAGTAATGAAGTTATACGTGAAAGAGCACTTTGACAGTGCAGAATTGAAATCAGATATTAAGAAATGCATATCGTTTTTAAAACAGCTCATGTTGTTTAACAAGTTGACGTTAGTAGGTATTATACGAGATCTAGCAATACTAAGCGTATCACAGTGGGACTATTTCGCAAAGCAATTTGAAAACACCTTCGGAAACACAAAAATATCGGCAGTGTTGTACTTGAACAATTTAGTAGTACCATCAGTGAAGCAACAATTTGATGTCCTCAAAGAATACCACGAGTCATCAGTAGGAGGCCACAGAGGTATGAACCAGACTTACAACAAAATTGCGAAAGACTATTACTGGCGAAATATGCGAGCGGACGTACGTCAGTTCGTGTTAGGATGTGAATCATGCCAATCTGAGAAACTTGTTAGAGTAAGAACAAAACAGGCTCTAGTTGTAACAAATACACCAGCTTGGCCATTAGAAAAAATATCAATTGATTTTTACGGTCCGATAAACAAACCATCGGCACATGGAAATAGTCACATATTGTCAATGCGGGACTGGCTCAAGAAATATATAATTCTCGTACCAGTAAAAAGAGCGATGGCGTTAAAAACAGCAAAAGCACTTTTAAACAGAGTAATTGCATACCAGAGAGAATGCTGTCAGACAGAGGTGCCCATTTCCAAAACAAACTGTTGGAAGAGTTCGCAAGAGTATTTAAAATAGACAAAATGGGAACAACAGCCTTCCATCCACAGAGTAACGGCGCTATAGAACGAATGCATCATACATTAACGGAATATTAAAAGGCTTACGTAAATAAAGATGACTTTTGGGACGATCACTTGCGCATGTGAATGTGCGCTTACAATTCGACAAAACACTCAGCAACGGGGATAGCGCCTCAAGAAGTATTGCTGGGCTACCCAGCCAGAATCCCATCTAGCTTAAAAAAAACAATGAATGAACAAACGTATGATGAATATGTAAAAGACGTAATAAAAACAATGACGTGGCTAAGGACAATAGCAGCCATAAATCAAGTTCAGGCGAAGGACAGGTCCAAATATTATTACGACAAACAATTGAACACAAGATTTTTCATGAAAGGAAAAATGGTCTATGTTCTTAAAAACCCGAGAAACAAATATAAGGATCACTATGAAGGACCATACGAAATCGTAGGAATAAATTACAAAAACCACAATATAAAACTGAAACGTGGCAATGAAACAAGAATTACACACGTGAATAAAAGCAAGAGAGCATGCGTTATAAAAACCCAATTGTTAGATAATAGGGAACTCAGGGAATAAAGTAGGATAACTAAAATAAATCGCATAAGAGTAAGGAGCAAATAAAAAAAAAATAATAATAAAAAAAACGGGATATCAGGAACAACAAGACCAAAATAGTATACTTCTCTCGTAAGCGTGGCCTTCGTACGACTTACGAGATCAGCAATCAAAACAGTATAAACAAAAAAAAAAGAATACAAATCTTGTGTTTCAGGGCTGGAACCATGCCAGTGACACAGCAACCTGAAAAGATAGAGGAAATCGACAGAAACCCTGGAATATTGGTGGAGAGCTTGGGCCTAGGCCAAGCAGTCGCATCAACTTGGAAAATGATATGGTATGTAGATTGGAATGACGTTGTCGAGGAGGTACATTCGTTTTTAGACGCAAAAAAGCAAGCAAAATGGAAGTGCAGGGTGACGGTGAAAAAGGAACACGAATATACAGAACAAGTAGAGTACATGGCAAGAGAAGTCTTAAGGGCCTTGGATAGGATAAAAGAGGCATATAGAACAGTAGTAGGCCAAAAGATCGGTGATCAAAGCAAGACGGTGCAAGCACTGCAGGGGGGTGTGACTGACGCGGAAAAAGAAAAAATACAAAAGCTAGTAGAGGCGATCCCGACTAACACAATAGAAGTAACTATGTACTTGACGGAACAAATTAGAGTCATAACATACGAAAACCATAAACGATATCTTTAAGATATAAAAACGTTTAAAGATAAAGCTGGAAGAATAACGGAGAAAGGTTTAAAAATTTTTGTAGAATACTTCAGCAATTATGACAGAGTTACAAAAATGGTAGGCGAATTCAAACACTTAGCCGAGAAACTTATAACAAAATTTGGAACATTGGTGGACATAATATACTTGGCAAGTCCGGGAACGACACATGTACCAGATGCAGCATTGAGAGCGATTTTGGAAGCAAAAATTTTGGCAGAGCAGCTGAGACCAGACCTACAGTTCCCAGTGAGAGAAAATATAACTACAGAAGAAGAAATTGGAGAAATCTCAGAAATAACGACCATGGCATTTAATGGCAGAATAATATTTTACATACGGATACCACTGGTTACGAAAGAAAATTTGGACCTTCTTAGGGTACCATCATTGCCAGTGGAACAAAAACGCTTAAATACTACGGACTTAGTGGCATACTTGCAGCCAACATACGAATGTATAGCGAGCAGTGTTAGTGAGAGAAGATTTACGCCAATATCGCTAGAGGTGATAAGACTGTGTAAAAGACTAGAAAGAACACGAATATGCACATAATCGGAGCCAACACGGGAGGTCGAAGAGGACCACCCCTGTGAAATTCGTATCATATTGGGGATTGCTGTGCAGAAACCAGAAGAATGTCCGATAATATTAGCCAAGTTAAAGGGCACATTTTGGACACTTCTCCATGCTAAAAACCAACATGCCTTTACCACCACGAGAAAGGACAAAGTTCACATACAATGTGAACACACCGAACACAAGACACTAAAGTTGGTGGATTCTGGGGTAGTCAGCTTAGCAAGAGACTGTATAGCTCAAACATCGGATACAAGACTGGATCCAGGACAAGAGGAAGGTGAAAATCGCATAATGAAGCTTGAAAGCGCAAACCTAAACTTGAAGAATATAATACAAAAGGTAAAAGGGACTGAAGGAGGTATGTTATTGGAATTAATAGAAGCAGTGATAAAAAGAGACGGACTACAGGAACTCGATAACCAGGAGCTCGGACTTGACGATAGGATAAAAACAGGTACAAAGCTAACAGATACACTCCAATGGGCACACGAGTTAGTACAAACAAAGGAGGACTTCTCAAATTGGAAAGAATACGCATTGTTGGCAGCGGAAATAGTACTAGGAGTGGCAGCCGGATCTTATGGATTTTTAAAATGGGGGGGTCCAATAATACTTAAAGGTTTGAGAATGATTACAGGTGGACGGGAGAGGAACCACGGAAACACCAACTCAGTACTACAGTCAACCCAGAGGGCCATCGTTAACGCACGAGAGGTACAAGTGCTACTTGGCGAGTGGGTAGGATCAGAAGGCAGAAGACAACCAGCTTAGTTAACAACCAATCTGCAATGATCATTGAGATTAAAGATGTAATAAAAAGGGTTATATTTAAGATGTGTACAGATTAGAAAAAAAAAATTGTAAATAAAAATAAACAAATAAATAAATTTAAAAAAAAATTTCTTAAAAAAAAAACCAAAAAAAAAAAGAATAATTAAATAAATAATAACTATACAAAGAATTCAATTATACAAAAATAATGTAAAGAGAGCAGCGCAAACAAGAACAATTATGTATACACAAATAATTCACAAACAACACAACACAAATATACTCGCACACACTAACCAGTATGGCCATCGAGGACGATGACCGCGTGGCCTCGGACGTGTGACGTACAGTATCTAGAACCTTTGTAAGTTTGCGCCTAAGACTCACCTCTTACGGCGCATGAGCAGCGGATACAGAGTATGATGATCACCTTTTGGCGGCAGGCCCGAGCGTTATCAGCTCTCCCGCTCTCTCTCTCTCCGATCAGCCTTCGAACCTAACGCCACGCACACGACTGCTTTAGCTTTGAGACTCTAATAAATGAACATATACTTTCTTTCACGTGTATTCAATCTTTTTACATCCCCAAACTCCACAACTCCCACGTAACAACATAAATAATTATTAACTTAAAGAAGGTATCAAGTTAAATATCAGTAACATTAAGAAAAATCAGAAAATTTGGTCAAAGAGAAAATTTACCTCAAACTAGTATAGTTAATGATTATAAATTGCTACTGAAAGCATTGTGTGATAGTGAAAAGTATGTAGAAAATTGTCTACCTGCAAATGATAGGGTTATGTATGTAACGTGGCGATATAAAGAGGATGAGGCGTTTTCCTCCCCATGTACAACCATTGCTGTAGCTGCATTTAAGACAGCTCAAGCACATTTTAAACTATACTTATACTATGAAAAATTTGATAAAAGAGTTTTGTCATATGGTACAGACTTAGTAATATTTACAAGAAATAATGAGAATGTCAGTCAAGATCAACCACCTACCGGCTCGTTATTAGGACAGTCAAGAGATGATTTAGAGGTGTATGGTAAAGGATCGTATATAAAGACCTTTGTTTCAGGAGTTCTTAAATTGTATGCGTACCGCGTGCTTACTAGGGGGTTTTATGGCGTATGCAAAGTTAAAGGTATTAAATTAAATTCCAAAAATTCATTAAAAACAATTATTGAATTATTGTAACTATCATTGAACCATGTAATGAAAATAATGCAGGATAAGATAACAAACAAATTATTTTTGTCATGGATACTGTATGCATATTTAAAACAGTCTGTGCTGACGGAAATTGTGATTTCCATCGGAACTGTTGACATGTGTCAACGCGCAAGTATTATCCACTCCTCAATTCTCTTTAAAAAGATTAATACGGCCCTCTCTTTTACATATACTTGTTAAACTTAAAGCAGATTGAGAAGTTAAAGCGTATCGTGAAATGTATGAAAATCTATTTAAGCTTCATTTTATTGTGTCCTTCAAATGTGTAAGAGTGTTGGGATATTTTAATGTGTCGAACGTCATTTGGAGGCTTCAAAAGCTGTTGAAAATTTAAAACTTGACGATCAGTTAAACATTGCACCATATAAAAAGCTATTATATATGCATATTTTTTTAAATATAAGAACATTAGAACTTTTGCACTTAATCGATACAAATCGAATTATGGAAATTAATTTTCATAAACTTCGACGATTGGATGAAGAGCAGAGTGATGACGGTGTGATTTATAAATGTCACGACGGTCATTTAATGAAAATAATATATTTTAACTGATAAATTGACGTAGTTTAACATAGACGTACACTAAGGATATTGAAAAATAAATTCTAAAAAAAATTTGTTTTTATGTATATGAAAATTACTTGATTAAACTAATTTCGATACCTTAATTTGTTTGTTATAGATCTTTTGCGCTATATTCAAACATACTGCTCTTTATCAAAATGTTTACTGTTTTAAAAATGTTTATAGATTTCCTAAATGTGTACGCGTCCTAATTTTTTTCCAGACGTTGCAAGGCTTATCGTGGCACTCATTATTTCATACCTTGACAGAATTAAAAAAATAAAAAGCAGATATCCGCCTACAGACAATTGTTTAAGAAAATATACATTATGAAAACACTTTTAGATATCATGTTTCATGTGAAATTTGAAGGCTATTTTAAAAGTTCAAGTATGATAAATCATATCATGGTTCTGTGGAGTATAACAATAATATTCAAGAAGTTAAAAACATTACAATTGCTGAAATTTTATTTATAATAAATACAAATAAAAAAACATATATTTGTATGATAGAAATACAGGATAACGATTGTCAAAATAATTGGTGTGCGTATGTTGGTATGCATTTGTAAAAGATAAAGACAAAATAATTTGTAATCATAATTTTTTAACTTTTTTAGGAAACAGAGTTTTTCCCGAACATGAATGTGAAACCTTTTATTTTTCCCTAATTTTATATTTTCTTGTAAGATTTTCATACTAAACATGTATTATATATATTAACACTGTAGAAGAAAAAACGACGATATTTGTAGTTCTGAAAGGTGAGTCATTTGCTTCTTTATTCATACTACGGTCATTTTTATATTTTTGAAAGGGCTTCTTCAGATGAAGAAAAAAGAGATGGAGAATGGAAGAGGAGACAGCGAAGGAAAGAACTTTTATTAAAAAAAAAAAATTGCGTACACATTATTTGAACACAGTTAATCTTATATCTGTATTTTTAGTAATTTTCTCAAACATATAAGGGAGATGTCACTACATTCTGTAAAAAAGATATTATAAATGCATGTTGCAACCTGTTTTTTACTTAGTATTTTATGATGTCAACAAGTACTAAGAAAGAAAAGGGTATAATAGAAGAGAAGACCCCACTCCTTAGCAGGGAGGATGGGAAGAAAAAAAAATCGCTATTTTCATCGGTCCCAAAATTCACGACCAATAGATTTTCTAGTAACCAAAAATCTTGTCCAGAGAATAAATACTACAAGAGAGTGCAGTAGTTCACCATCATGGATTTCGTCATGGACTTCAAAGGTTTTTACGACTCTGACAGGCATTTTATACCAAAAAAAGGTTGCAGTGGTATCGATACACGCAAACGTTATCGGTCATTGGTTGTTTAAATCACCCTACCCATTTAAAGATTCACCTTACGATGTAGAAAAACATAATAATCACTGCACGCTAGAAGTTTACGGAATAGAGTGGTTTGAAGGTGATTATCACAATGAATGATTTAAAATACTACTTTATTACAATTACTCAAAATCTTAAGAAAATTCGCAAGTGTGGTAATGATGGAGCCGAATTCCTGAGTTCGTTATTAGAACGCGAGGTTTATGCCTTATCGCAAATTCATACCTGATTCACAATGCATGAAAAAAAAAAAAAATGCTTTACCAATATATCTAATACATGCGCAAAAACATCTCGAAGACAAACAGTTATTTTATGCACTGCATAGAGCGTGTTAGTTGAAAGAATGGATCATCAAGACTTCATCTCGAAAAGCATCATCGCAGGATAGTTATGTGTAACACCTTCCGGAATCTTGAAAGTAAGAGTCCACATCCACCATTTTCCAATGGTTAAGTCGTGGTGGATAGTATCAGTGATAATAAAAAAAAATCCAAAATTTTGTTTTGAAAAATTCCATTCTTATAAATATTGGGAATGAAAAATTGTATAAATAAAAAAAAAGAATATGCAAGTCCCGAAGAGATCGAGTTGAATCAACGTTTCACGCCAATGAAACCATTAATCAAGTGAGCTAGTCAGGACCTATACTTGCAAAATCCAAATAAAGTACAACTTTATAGTAATAAAAGTATACGAGTCGATGATTTTTGTAATTGGATACCAAGTCAAGTAATATTTTTCCGCTGCATGCTCGTTCCATTTACCCAAGAGAGTAGTTAAAAAAAGAAGAGAGTGGTGTCTGATGTGTATGTAGAGATAAATTAGCTGACCCACACACAGTGCGGTACAACTGGCTGTGGAACAACAGTTTTTGTTAAAAGAATTTCAAATAATATACAACAAATGACAAATGTTACGTTTGATAGTATTTTATTATATCATGCAAAGTGTCAGAATGGTTATAAAAGTGAAAATTTTCTGAAAATAGGTGGCAAATAAAATTTCATAAAGGGTTACCAAAACCATCCCACTATTTAAACGATCCTTATCTATATGCATGTATACATGCGAATTTTTTGAGCGCCAAGATATGTTGCTGTCTGTATAATAATTTAAGTTTATAAATATACTAATCTTACATCGTGTGAGAGCTCGTACACTTTTGCGTGCATGTGTACTCTCGCATCTGATGCACGCATGCGATCGCGCGTGATGCATTCGTACGCTCACGGTTGAATGAAAACGCTCGCGCGTTTATTCGTAGAGTCGCGCATGTACTCGTGGGCTTGTACAAGAGTAACGCATTAGCATGCACCTTATTCCGTAGGAGTGTGCAGGTGTATACGCAAGCGTGTACATGAGAGGTCGAACATATATACACACATACACGTACATAAATCGCTTGAACCCTTGTCTAATAGCAGGAAGAAAAAACAGAGAGCAATCTACAGAGAAATATGTGTGTGTACGTGTGTACATGCTGCTTAAGATAAGAGCGAAAAGAGAAAACTCATGCACGCAGTGCCCCCATCCACAAATCTTACATCGGAGCAAGAGAGAAAAAGAACTTGTTCCCGTGGTTGCCCCTCCGCCGTGTCCTGAAGCCCTCGTACAATAGCGTGAGCTATCGGCGAGCTGTCGTACTGTTCCTCTCCCCCACCACCATAATCAAAAGCACTCGTACAACAGTACGAGCACGCCATTTCCCCAACCACTCTAGGGGGGATTGAGTGTAGAATCGGCCTAGCCTATCTACTTGCTTTCCCAAGGAAAATTTTTATTTATGATTAATCTTAAAGCTTAGTCAAGTTTCTTGACGCTAATTAATAGTTATATGCCTATGATTACAGATTAATAATAAATAATACTAAAAAATATTTTAGTATGTAAAAGATGTATTACAGTAGACATGTGTATATTTACGGCAGACCAGTTTAACCACAATAGTTATGATAAAAATTTAGTAGTCTTAGTTTATTCAGTCCACCAGACACTATATTACAATTTTTTGTCTTAAGATAAGTTTTTTGCATTATTGAGGCACTAATCTCGTAGCACAAATATAAGCCATCTGGATGGAGTGCCTTCAGTTGAGGGTTTGAATCTTTAATGTGTCAAAAATTTTTAGATATTATTTTCTGTTATTATTGAACTCGTAAGTATGTGTGTATCAATTACTACCATAATTAATTATATAATAAAAACATANGTTTATATAAATATCTGCTCTGATAGACCTATGAATGTTACTAAAATATTATTAATTCAAAAAAATTCAACGAGCCCATTAAAAAAAAATGATATCCCACAAAAAAAACAAATTTTTTTGTAAAATGAGGCCTAGTAACTTCTGAATTTTTAATATGGTTTCAAAATTTTAAAAAAGTATTAAATTTAAATTAGAAAAGTAATTCAGTCTTCAGTTTTCAAAGTCTTATCTTAATTTCAAAATGTTTTTAAATTTCCAGACTAGCATATTACTTTTTTTTAAAAGTACTTGTGTAAAGTTAAATAAATCACGTAAATAAATATTAAATCTAAAAACTTTGGAAGTTACCAATAAAACGTATCTTTATCAATTTTGAAAGCCCATTATTGAGGGTGCATTTGATGAATCTAAACTTAAGGTAGTTGTTTCCTAAATCAAAAGTATCTAAAAAGGTACGAAATTTTCAGGAAAACTAATATAAGTGTCGAGAAATGTGTGTAAAAAATTTGAAAACGATTTACCACGTCGTTATTGAAATATTCTCGTTAAAGAATCACTCTTTTCAGATTGGAGCAATGGTGGAAACGCTCCATAGCCCCATTATTTTAAAAAGTGTAACTAAGCGCATATCTATAAATTATTGAAAAACAACTGAAAACTACCTTAGACAGTAAAGAAACACATACATTTTTTTGAGAATTTTTTACCCCATAGTTTTAAAGTAATAGTAATCAAAAAAGTGCTCTTCGTTTGATTTTGGAAGATAACCGAACAAGTATCGAGTATGGGGCAACGTCACATTGTCGCATGAAAACAAGTAGATAGATGTATATGTTTATGTACGTATAAGTATACGCAAAGGCATTCACATTCCTCTCTGATATTACGAATTTGGAATAATATATGAATACAACCTTAATATAGTATGTCTACGTATACGACTGACCTATACAATTGGGAAACAACTACCTTAATGTCATCTTACGATAGTTTTTTTATAGTGTACAAATAATAATACGAGATTCTGATACCATCAAGCAAAACATGCTTCTGGTGTAGGGTACTTCTCAAACTGTCACTGTATTAGTCTCATATAATTATAGATGGCATTTACAGATAACAATGCAAAATTGTTATTACTTTTATTGTTTACGTAGAAAAATAAAAGTTAACGTCTATTTTAATAGTAATACGCGTTCCTAGACTTTTATTAGATTTTTATGTCAGAATACTTCTAAATTTTTATATGACACTGTTATACAGCGTTTCGCTTACCTGTATGCTTATCTATTTAGGTGATTATAAATCTTGTAAAAATCACTTTATGTATCAAAAAAACTTATTCACACGCAAGTCTGACAGGTAGAGCACTTTTAAAATACAAGACGTAATAAAATTATTTTTGAATCCGAACAATGTACTTTCTTTACTATTGGAATAGTTTAATAAAATCACTTACAATTTTAGCATGGTATCAGGTAAAGATCTATTCAGCATATCAAAATATTCACTTAAAGACAATCTGCCTTTGTAAAATGTAAATTTTCATTACAAGAGTAATATTGTATATATTTGTGGAATTAACTTCATAAATACAGGAAACATACACCATAAATTTATACTGTTTTAAAGGTGAGATGTTGTAATTTACTAGAATATAAATGTAAGAAATTCTCAAGACACTCACATATTTTGTCAATGTCATGTAATCATTTGTATTGAGTTTCATAGAATAGTTTAATCATAATGTTACTTAATTAGGAGACTCATAAACATAGGTACATGATTAGTATTTTAACAGTGCCCGAAAAATCGTCTTGATAAATTATCGTACATGTTTATAAAACTATGTTACGTAAGAAAATGACTGGTAAGGAGGTGCGTCACGAGAATGATCAACACTTAATTTCTTAGAGACCTTTATTCTAGATACCACATTTATAAGGCAAAGCCGAGCGTGTGCTTCCGTTCAAGGCTTGTCATGTCCTCCCTAATTATCGCCCGGTCTCTTGCTTTGGTAACGCTCGACTGCCCCGATTTGAGGCTCCCTGACAGTTATATCTCCTTGTTTCCCTCCATTCGGGGCCCTCTGCTAGAATAGCCTCGTTGTTACCACGGGGAGTCAGTATGATATGCCCAGAATATCGTACGTAATACGTTCGAGGCTGCGACGTCGTCACCCTCGACGACGCTGGCTTTTTGACTTATACGGTGTTGAGCCTGTAGATTTGTTTACATGTGTGCGTAAGTGTCCTGTATTGTATTTTGTAGTCGGTGTTGTTTATATAGTTTAGTTTTCTACACTCATTCTTCCGTTTAATTGTAGGAAACCGCTGTTTTCTTTACATTAATATTTGTGCTTTTCCAGTTATTCAGTTTCCTCTCATCGTGTGCGAAGTGTATAAAAATATTGTTCGTGAATGCACTTTGCCTTATATTACAATTATATATGAAATTGCCGCAAGGTGGGCATCTGCTTAAGACTACTTTCATTAAGTGTTGTTTTACAGTATAGTTTCTATGTTATATTTTCACATGCGCTTATTCATCATTTATTCATTTATCAAAAAAAAAATTCCATACATATTTCTTACCATTAGTAATAAAGAGAACAAAAAATTCTTCCCTGTCTTAGTCTTACGGACTGCACCCTCCGATACAGTCAAGTGACTCCCAACGCTTATTCTCGTCTGCTCATTAATTTTATTATTGTTACTGTCATCCTAATTCTTTTTATTATTATAGCTACAATTTCCGTGTAATGTATTTGACGATAGGGTATTTTTTTTTGTTTTCTCTTCAAACATAACTTTCTCGATATCACATATTTTAGGAAAAAAATTCTGTCTAAGTCTCGTCCTGCGGACTGTGCCCCCCAATACAGTCAAGTGACTCCCAACACTCGTTATCTTGCAAATTTTTATCATGTGCCACGGCCTACGGCAACTCGTCTTGAGGGTTGCAGTCGCCTCTCTGCTTGGAGTTGTACTATTGGCATGTACTGAACTGCTGACAATTCTCGTGTTTCTGCAGAAGTTATTTGTTTTCCTGTCATCAATCTATTACATACTAATAGTAGGACTCCCCGCTGGAAAAGGCACTTGTATATAAGAAAAAGAAGCCCCACATCTTAATTCTTTAACCCTGTAATATATAAACCTTTTAGCTATTAGTTGCTAACTCTGGTTCCTGCCTACGAGCATGTGTTTTAGTCCATGTGCTAAATATTTGCCCGAAGTATACTATCAGTAGCTATCTATTTAAATGTATTTCTGTATGTACCATACCCTTTCTCTTATTTTTCCCTTTTTTTTATCAGCGTTGAACTACGAGTGTGGCTCTCTCCTTACGTACAGAGTATATAATAATAAACGTATCTTTTAATTTCCTTGCTTTCCTTTTTTTGTAAAATTGTTGTATTACATTTT
The DNA here is from genome assembly GCF_000648655.2 of Copidosoma floridanum. The sequence goes on along the minus strand of NW_019379488.1, from coordinate 832,224 downwards.
AGTAATTTTGTCAAAGTCGGTATTTTCGCCTGGTTAAAAATTCTCAATCGTAAACATGTTTCATAATGTTATCCCTTATTTTTCATTGGCTTTACGTGCGCATATGAGTCGCTTTTGAGTTTGTAAATGGTCGGTTATAATATTATGCAACCAGTCTAACCTGTGGGGTCATGTAACATATTCGAAAATACTGTAGAGTCAGACAATTTAACGATCGGTTGCCTTACATTTCACTTGTGTTTTTGTGACCTGTGTCGTACATTTATCTAGTATTTTTCATCCTTACATTTTCTAATACTATGTTTTCCTGTTACTCCTTTTCTGTCTTTTCTTATGAGGTTAGATTTAGAGAAGGGATTATATTGGTATTTTTTGTTGACTTTCACTTTTGACGCCGTAGAAGCATTTGCTGATTTCGTTTGCTGATTTTTCACTGTTTTTCTCTTACAACAGCAAAGATTCTATTTTTCCTCTACAATGTCAGGAAAAAGTGCACCTTCTAAGGTGTTCACGTGGCTGACTGAGTTCTTATAGCTGAGCTTCAACGCTACTCGTGTCACAACACGACTCCTCGCGCCAAGAGAATATCTGCGTGTAGTCCTTATGGACGCTATTTTTCAGGAGCAGCTTACATGCACTATTGCGCAATATCGTTATGTAAGTAACAGCATATGTGATTTCAAACACCCTAAATTTCTTTTAGTTAAGCATGCGGGTTGTAGATTCGTATGCCTTCTCTCTTGTACCATACCCCTCTTTGAATGATAATGAACTGGTAACGTTGTCCTTTGATGTTCAAGTCCTCAGAAAACACTGCCGTTTACTATGTACGGTTAATCAATCCTCTCGATAGTCGACCGGGGATCTGAGGGCGTTACTATTATTTTCCCTCAGACGAACGATTAAGTACTGGTCCATGAAGTTTTTGCAAAATAGTGCTTTCTTTAAGGTGGACAGTCCAACGAACGGTCTGTTCGTTGCCTTAGACGTGGTAGTTGATTCGATACCTCATGACGACTAAGTGTGTCATTCCAGGCGTTCTGGTTGTCAGCGGATTATGACGGTGGCAGTAGGATTGTTTGTGATGGGGGACGGAAGGGGGGAAGAAAAGGAGGTTCAACCTCTTGTACTCGACGTGGGCTTGTGGGCCTGTTAAAAAATAAATTTATTTTTCCTGCGATCGCTTAATTTATCTTACTTTCATTCCTTCATGCTCTTCTCTACCTAACAATAATTGCAAACATCAGTTATCTTATACAATAATGATGTCAATGGGTTAAAAAAAAAATTGTTGTTTGTTCATGTTCTTTTCCTTTGCTGATTTCACATTAACTTTTTGTGTACCCCTCGCATAAATTTATTTAAATTAACTTGTACAACTCAGATCATACGTATTTACATTTTTTTCTATTTTACCATTTATAATGTAGAGTATGTCTCCTCATTAGAGAGTGCCCACATGCGTGCCTCGTTCGTTTTGTTTCTTTTCTTTTCATGTTATGCAAATTCTACTATTGATTGATGTTATTAATACTTTGTTTATGCATACCTCCCCATTATAGTTGTTTTTTTGAGTGAGCTTGCGAATCTAAATCTAATATATGTTTATATCTAGTTCTTGGTACGTCTGGGGTCCACAAAAAATTGTATCATAGGCTTAATTGATCCCTCTTTTATCTTATAATTACGCGCTACGTCCAGCGGCCACGAAAATTTTAAGCGAAGTTGAATCTTCGACTCTGTACCTTCGTGTCCCTCACTCTGTTTGCATTCTCTAGCGGTGCCTTTACCGTACATGCTTTTTTGATTCCATCTACGTTCGATACTCTTATTTCGCCGCCTCTCTGCAGTTTTACATTTTTGTTGATATAGTCAATACCTGTTATTTCATACGTGCCTTCATATTGTAGATCATATTTATTCTTCGATGGCTCTTTCAGCACATAAACCATTTCTCCCTTCAAGAAATACCTTATGTTAAGTTTGCGGTCATAATAGTACTTTGACCAGTATTTCGCCTGAACTTAGTCCATTGCTGCTATGGTTCTCATTTCTGTTAGGGTGTCAACTAACTCTAGATGGTGTTCAAGCTCTCTCTCTCAAAACTAGTTTGTGTGATGAATATCCCGTACTCTGATGGTCCATGGTGTTATAGGAGTGCATGCACATTGGTAGATGTTCGTCCAAGTCATCATTGCTCTCTACGCATGCCTTAATGTACTCCGTGAAAGTATGATGCATACGTTAAATGGTACCGTTTTTTGAGGGTGGAATGCAGTAATGCCCATTTTGTCTATTTTTAACAACCTTTCAAGTTCATCCATGCTTTTGTTCATAAAATGAGTGCCTGGGTCCGATAATAAATGTTACTACGGCCCGAAGTACGCTATAAATTTATCTGTAATCGTTCTTACTGTTTCTTCGGTTGTTGCTTTTTTTACAGGTGCGCTGACGATAAATTTTGCTAGCCAGTCTTGCATAGACAGTATGAGTGTGTACTGATTTGCTGAGGGTTTACTGATGGGCCCGTAGAAGTCTATACAAAACTTTACGAACTGTATACTCAGTGTTTTGGTGATGAGAATGGCTAGTTTCTTCTTAATGCAGACGAGTTTCTTCGTTTGGCATGCGGTGCATCCCAGGATGACTTGTCACACATCTGAGCGCATGTTTCTCCAATAGTAGTCTTTACCGATACTGTTATATTTCTTATTTGTTCCCCTGCGTCTACATATTGCCACTTAGTGGTATTCTCTAATGATTTTAAATATTTGATCTGCTGGTAAGATTACCAGAATGTTCGTGTAGAGTACTGCTGCTAGTCTAAAATCTTTGAATATTTCCTCAAAGGTATCGACAAAGTATCCCCACTGGGTCAGATTGTAGGTTCAAAACGATAATAATCGTTTTTGCTTTATTTGCTACTGTTACCTCTTTAAGAGCCTTAATACACTTTTTAATGTTTAATTTGAGCACAGTTTCTTCGAAATGCTGCTTTACATACATGAGCATGATTTTTATTCTTCTTGCATTTATAATTTTAGTTTCTCCTACGCTTCTTTCTTTCTTATTCATGCGTATCAGATTAAGGTATCATCTCTTATGCAGCGTCTCTATGATCTCTGTGTTGGGTACTGCTACTAATATTGTCATAATCGCTAGGTTGTCTCTCAGTATTTAAATGGGTGGCTCTCAACCTTGTTCAGTTGTTGTAATAGGGATGGGTTTCCCCCTTCTTTTGGTGCCCATGATGGTCTTCCCGTTGGTAGACGTGTTCTGCACCCTCTATATTTTTCCATCGATGGATTTTTTTGGTTTCATTCGCGCTCTCTGTTTTGCATAGCACGTTATTTAACTCGTTGGCTTGCTCTACTTTTTTCCCTACTGCACTTTCACTGCTATCGTCATCAGTGCTTATTTGCTGTCCATTACCTTTCTGTTTTTCTGTATGTTTACTTGTATCCACTGCCCTTCCAAGAGAGTTTTGCTCCTTTCCTGAATGACTTTCGTCGTCCTTCCCCCACTTGCCACTATCTACTCTTTTGTCTAACTTAGAACCATGCTCACGCTGCTCAGTTCTCTCACTACTGCTATCGTCTCTTCATAGTGGCACTACCCCTGACCCATGTTCTGTATTTATCGCACTGAAGGCTTGTATGAGAGGAGCATAATGTGAATTTTCACCTTCACCTTCTAGTTGTAAAAGGCCAAACTTACCTTCTGTCATTTTAATATAATAAGTGTTAATGTAATTTTCGTTGGTTAATTCAAAATGTACACTATTATTTTTCCTAAATTCTTGCGAGAACAGATGAGTACAATCGTTGTTCCCATACATTATTTATAACTGCAAAATTTCTTTTGTTTTTTTCGGCTTCCTGCATTTCTGTAGTAAATAAGAGTTGTACAGAATTTTCCTGAACTCTTACGTTAGGATATTTTCGTATATCCATATAAGGCTTTAAAAGAAACAGTTGACGAGTAGATCGAATGGTATTTCCAATATTTTTGCCAAGATACTACCAGGTTGAGCGCATTAACCAGTTTCCCTTCAGGTTTTGTCTTTTAAATAGCCAAGCCACTAATCTAGGGGTGCAACTTTTTTCAACTTCTTATTGCGTTTTTTTCGTGCTGCATTCTTATTTTCCTCCGACTGAACCATATTTCCCTGTTATTGGTATGTTCGTTTACTTCTTCTCTTGTATCTAGCGCTGCTTCGTCTGTTGTCATTATCTCGCTAGGTTTCCACATATCTATCCTCATTCCCAGTTTGCCTTCTACATCTCTCTTTCTAATGTCAATGATTACTGGAGCCCGCAATTTATTGGTTATGCTCTATAAGTTATAACTCTAATAAGTTATGCATATAAGCAATTCCAGTGAGTTCCAGCCACTAGGCGCATGCAGCGCATTTTTTCAGTGGAGGACGCTCAGTTAAACTTGCTTACAGAGAAAGATAAGGTACCAAAAATAATATCAACACATGTAAGTCGATAGATTTTGATTTTCTCTTTTTAATGGTGCAGTCAGTTTTAAGATTCAAAATTTTTTTCATTGAAAAAATTACGATTGAACTTCAAAGCACTAATGCGAAAAACAGCTTTTTCTGAAAATTTTGTTTCTGTCACCATTCAAAAGAGCAAGTCTTGAACTACAATCCCTTACATTTTCAAGTTAGGAGAGCAAAAGGCAGACGAGTGGTGAACAATTAATGACCATGGCACGTGCGGTTGAACACCACCTCGCGCCCAGCACCGCGCATCAGCAGCACTGCATATGGATACTACGTTACGTTTGATATTTTTTTACTAGAGTTTCTATCAAAAAAGTGTAGAGCACAATAATATTGTAAAAATAATATCGTTCCTAACAGCTGTTTTCACAAACAAACTTAAAGATAAAACACTTTATATTTTTAATTTTTGTTGCTGATTTTCTGGCACCTTTTTTGGCTTCAATCAAGAATCAGTAGGCATAGATTTTCTTTTAGTATTTTTTTGTAAATTAGAAGAATCAGTACAGAATGAATTCGTTTTTCAGCTTTATGAATTGGTGGAAATATTTGAAACGATTCTCACTCTAAAAATTTTCTTAACTCTAGTCACTTAGATCTTACAACAGACCTTATACAATAATAAGATAGTGTACCTGGAACCATTACTGCTTATTTAAATCTCTTATTTAGTTGTTCGTGAGAAATCAGATAGTCTTGTTTTGTTGTATGGAAACAGATAATATTCTTACAGTTTCTCTTGGCCCAGTCATAAATATTTTGAGGTGTTGATATTGTATTATTTGAAACCATTCTCAAGCTAACTCGGCAAGCATTACTTTTGATTGCAGCCCCTACACCGTCACAAGAATTGTTACCGTGTACTGAAGCATGAAAATGGCACTCTGTTTCAACAGAAAAGTCATCTAAATGGTGTAATATATTTAAAACATTATATTCATTTTTAAAGCGCTGGGACACTCCATCTGTAAAGCATATAACATTATTAACCGATTTAAATGTTTTCTTCTCAAAATCAATTAATATTTTTTGTACGCAATGAACGGCTACCATGTTATAAATCAAATTATCTGAGAAAATTGTAATACTTTTATACTGTAACTTTTAATCAAATTCTTTATAACAAACTACAATAGATTTTGGGATATATTATGGAATTATAAGATCTCTAGTAAGGTTAGGTATTGATCACAAAAATACATGGTGCAAAGAATTTTCTGGGCCACTCACTGCGTTAAAAATGTCATGTTTACACACGAACAAGACAATACAGTCACCGAAATCCTAACATTCAAAATGATAAATACTAAATGAAGCTTACTTAATTAGCTGTAGTAGACTACTGCAAAGCACGAAGAAAAATACTTATACCTCTAACTCATAGAGCAGCCGACGTGCGGTGAAGATACGAGGTAGCGTTCAACCACACGCGTTAGGATCTTTGATTGTTCACCACTCGTTCGCCTTTTGCCCTTTCAACTAAAAAATTTAAGGGATTGTAGTTGTAACGAGGCAAAATAGCCTCCATATTCCAAAATTCTCTCGCTGATGCAACGTGTATACAGAGAGCATTAATTTGACGCTTCTCCGAACTGTTTATTTTTCGGGAGCTGTATACACGCTGAGAGGAAGGGACGAGGACACCAACGGATAAACAGTTGAGCCACAGAGACGCAGCAGCGCCAGCGAGAAAAGACAAAAAAATGCGAACGCGACTACCGAGACACAACAGCTGCTAAGTATGTTGAGAGTGACTGCGAGAGGAGATACGTGGCGGCAGCAGTGGCGGCGGCCATTGCTCGAGCGGAAGATTGTGAGTCAGTCTGGAGTAGAAGTACGCTTAAAAGCGAGCAGCGAGAGCTTCAGTGATTTTGCGGGGTTTCATGGCAAGAGTTGAGAGAGAGAGAGAGAGAGAGAGAAGGTTGAGAGAGTTTTCGAGAAGGTGCGGAGAGCGTTAAGAGAAGAGAGAGGAGTGTGCGTGCAAGTCGGGAAGCTGCTGTGTTCTCCCAGGACGACGAGGTGTCCAGGTCGAGGACTACGACCGCTGAGAGAAGAAGAAGAGGGTAAGAGAGAGCGAGAGAGAGAAGAGAAAGGGTAAAGCCGCAGGACGAACGAGCCGCTCGAGGACGCCGGACGGCATCGCGCCGGGTTGGACTCGCGGACGTTTGACCAGGAGGTGAGGCTAGAGAGAGAGAGAGAGAGAGAGAGAGAAGAGAGAAAGTGAGTTTGGGTTGACGAGACGAGGCGTACAAGATACCGCGAGGTGCATGCTTGAGAGTGCCGCCATTGTTCGCGCGTTTTGTTGTGTGTAATGGTAGATAGAAAAGTCGAGAGAGAGAGAGAGAGAGGCATCGTCGAGCAGAGAGAGAGAGAGAGAGAGAGAGAGAGAGAGTATAGTAGTGTGTGAGGTTAGGGACGGAGTGTAAGTGTGTGCATAGTAGTGTGGGCCTAGCACGAGCGGGAGCCCCTCCTGGTCCAAGACGAGCCGGACATGGTGGACGTGCGCTTACGGCTCGCGAGGTGCGAGGCAGAGCCGCTGCATCGCAGTCCAGAGGACAGGGGGAAGCGTTGTGTCGTGTATTGTGAAGAGAGAGACTATGTCTTAGCGTAAGTGATTAAATAAAAGAAACAGTGAAAGGTATTTGTTTGTGCGTTAATTATTAGTTCTTCCGTAGAACGGAGAACTCCCTCTCTAATCCCCCGTTTTCAGGAGCAGAAACCCAAGAGGTGAGAGGGACAATGGTGACGTACGTAATTGAGATTTGCTCATACTGCGTCGGCGCCTCTTTTCGTTTCAGGTCAAAAAGCAGTGTTACATAGTTCAAGACTTGCTCTTTTGAATGAAACCAGAAAAAGAATTTTTGTAAAAAGCTGTTTCCGTTGTAATGCTCTGATTTTCTCTATAAAAAAAATTCTTAATCCCAAACTGCATTATTAAAAAGAGCAGATTAAAATCTATCGATTTGTTTAAGTTGATATTTTTTTTAGTACCTTATCTTTCTCTGTAAGCAAGTTGAAGAGAGCGTCCTCCACTGAAAAAATGCATCGTGCGCGCCTAGTGTCCGGAACTCAATGGAATTGCTAATATTTGGCTCTCCTAATTTATTGTTGAACATTCCTTCACTCGTTTTTATGCTTTCTTATTTTTCTTTTACATCAGTTCCCTGTTTTTCTGATATTTTTTCTTGATTTTTAATTGTAACGCTAGGTAATGATGTGTCACGATTCGATATTGTTATTTCTTTAGAAAGATTCGTCATCAGTTGCGTAGCCGAAGAATACGGTTTTTGTCCATGCGATGTATTAAGTTGTTTACATGCTTTTCGTAATTTTTCTTTTTGTTATAATATTGCTGGCGTGCTTATAGCCGTTATACCCTTTCAAAAGTCTGGTTCTTTTTTAATGTAGCTCAATTTGGCGTCTGCTGGCTCCTATAAAATAAGTCGTCCTTTCTCTGCAACATCTCGTGTTTTTAACTTGTTTTGACCCTTCAGTGCTTGCTGCGGCAGCGACTTCTTTTCGTAAGGCTCCTCTGATTCAGACTCTGCATCACCGTTTTTAAATTATACACTTCTTTGGGTGCATGGACGATTTTGGATGGGGAACAACTCTTGATTTCACATCAGATCGCTCTCATTTGAAAGCAAGGCGATCTCTGCAATAAGTCGCGTATGAGCTGAAAAGAATGAAATGGCGGCAAGAGTACGGGAGGAGAGGGGGACCCGCTCTGTATTAGCCGGTGGTAGAGAAGGAGAGAGTAGCTTGGTAACGCGGTGGAGTGTGGCGAGGTATGGCCGTATGGATACCCGTACTACCATACCCTGCTGCATTTTACAACGCCTACAAAAGCTAAGTACTCTCTCCTTGTCTAACAGCAGCGAATTTTTTTGTAACGCTGACAAATGTGACGACGAGACTACTGTTAACATTTTTTAATTAAATTATGCTTTATAATATCTTACATTATATAAAAATTATTTTAATTTATAAAGGTATAACTTAATATTTAATTGCCAGTTTAATTACCTTACTCTCTTCCTTAAAAAAATTCATCAGTAGTGATTAACTATTATCCTACAAATTATTTAATAGCCTCCTCTGAAAACTATATTATTCATGAAAAAAAATTTTTTTTTGACCTTGTGTACTCGTATCTAAACCTCTTTCAATATTGTCACCGCAATTTCGCTTTTTNTTACTGTTATCGTAATTATTATTCCTGTCATTACGATTAATATTTCTGTTATTGTAATTATTGTTCCTGTTAAATGGTTCCATTGGGCCATTTTTATAGCTTCCATAATGATCATTATGATTATTTTCATCAAAATTATCATTCCCGCCCCAATAATTATGAAAACTATATTATTCATGAAAAAAAATTTTTTTTTGACCTTGTGTACTCGTATCTAAACCTCTTTCAATATTGTCACCGCAATTTCGCTTTTTTTTCTGTATAATGACGTTTAAGTTTTCTGATTCAGTACAATGGATTTTTATTTTCTTTAGATTACCTTGAATTTTCTTCTTAAAAGATACCCGTCTTTTAAGTATGCGCGTCGGTGGTCCGTCACTATCAGCCAGTTCTTCATTCTCTTGTTCGGTCACTAGCTAATATAGCTCCAAGCCTGTTAAAAAAATGTCTGGTTTTTTAGATAAATGAAAGTGCTTGAGCTGCTTGTGGTCTGTAATCACCGTGAACATCCGTCTGGGGCGATAAGTACAGGTCCACTGTACATTGTGTCCACGAGAATTTTAAACGCCTGTTCCTCTTCATTATCGCAACTAATTGCAGTACACGCTTTTAAGAGTCTTGACAGCGATTGGAAAATTTGTGCATAATTTTTTATATATCGCCTGTAGTAGCCTACAAATTCTAGAAACTATTTGACTTTCTTCACGCTTGTCGGTCTCAGGTAATTTCTAGCTGCCTCAAGTTTATGTAAGTCAGTCATCATCTATCCATTGACTACAATGTGACCGAGCACTTTCGTTTCTTTTTTGAAGAATTAACACATTTAAGGTTTACTCGTGAGATTTTTAGTTGCCAGCTGTTTGAACAGTTTCGTAAATCGTCTCGTAAATTCCTCAAAATCAGGGGCAAAGACCATTATGTCGTCAAAATACACTTCTATTTCATGGCCTTGTAATCCTGCAAGTGCTGGTGCGATAACCCTTTAAAACGTCTGGGCCCGAGAATGCCGCCTTTTGCGCATCATCTTTGTGTATTTCCACCTGAAAAAATTCCAATTTAAGGTCCACTACTGTGATGTACCATGCTGACGCTAGATTCTCTATGATGTCGCTCTAAAACGGTAGCGAATAACATGAACCCACTGTAACTTTGTTTAGAAGTCGAAAATCAGTGACTACTCTCACCCTTTTTCGTTGTTTGGCTACTATCTAAGTATTTGAGCTATATGGAGAGGTGGAGGGTTCAATTATCCCTTGTTCGAGCATTTTCTTTATTTTAATTTTCATTTGATCTCTTATTGCTGGAGAATATCTGAATCTTTTCGCCACGATGGGTTTATCCGCCGTCGTTGAAATTCGGTATCAAGTGTGTTGCCTTGAGAGGCTCACCATCGAGGTCAAATACATAAGGGTTTAACTTGATTAGATTTCTCACATGTTCTTTTTCTCCATGGTATAACCGGCTGTGTCTACGAGTTGCATTATCTTATCTACTCGTTTTTGTTTCTCGAACTCTTTTTTGTCTTATGTAAAATTTTCTGTTTTTTCTTTATCATCAACTATTTCTTCATTAAATAACCTTATCACCGCTTCCCCCAAAATTTAGACATAGTCCCCTTTAACGGTTTCTAAGTGCTTCCGATAAATTTCTTCTTAATCCAGCAGCTTTACTTCCAGAACAGACACGTATTTTATCTCGTCACTCATATTAATGCATTCTGCAACTATTTTCCCGTAAATATTTCTAGCTATGAAGTTTCCGAGCAATATTGCTTCCTTCTTTTTTCGAAGGGGTATCCAGCAATTTTGTGATTCATTTCTGCTTTTTACTATTCGCGCATGAATTATATGTCACGTTTTCGCAGGTATTTTAAAACACTTCAGCTTTAACAGTAGTATCTCTACGTCGTCTAATCTAGTCATATTCTTAGCGGCGCTTATCTGGCCCTGGTATCGCTTATAAGTCTTCCAACTTTGATTTCTTCCGCGTCAATAGGGAAGTCATGGGGGATGGCATGTAATGTGCACTCTAATTCATGCAACTGAGCCTATACTGTGCCCAATGTTTTTTGTGCTTCGTGAGTCACGCCAATGATAGCTACTCGATACCAACTGTCTATTAGCAGGTCTGTGCTTAAAAAATCGTCTTTATAATCAATATCTCTGAACCTGTATCCGCATAAAAAGTCACCTTTCCATTTTTTTAACGGTGGTCACCGTCACTGGACTGATATTAGCATATGCCCTGTTCTCGCAAATTTTATAGTAATTTCGGGAAGCTGCTCTATTTCTTCGTCACTTTTTAAAAGCTTGAGTTCGTCATGTTCTACATGTACATCCAGCGCCTTTATCCAATTACTCTTTTTGCGGACCCTCTTGCCTTTTTTCGTGCATCTTTCTCCCCCCCCCCCTCCCCATTGTATAGGAGTGTCTTCGTACTCTGCAGTATGAAGTTCTACTCTTCCCAGCACTGCGAAAGTACTCAGGCTGTTGATGTGCGTTTCCGCCACCACTATTTTTTGCTCCGTCTTCTGCGGCCTCTCTCATACTCCCTCGCCAGACACGCTTCTCTTCACCTCTTTCTCTAATTCATGTTCAACGGTTGGAGACCAAACCGAACATATTGTGAGTTTAAAGCTACGGGTTGATCTTTTCGACTGTCAGGAGCGTATACACTGTTTTTTTGCTGCTGTTAGCCACTATCACAAATAAATCCCTGTTATAGCCATCCCTGCTATCTTGATTTTTGTAGCCGTTTCCATAACGATGGAATGTATCCCTGTTGTAATTATCATACGAGTCACTGTAGCCTCGGTGACCGTAATAATTATTACCTTTGGGGTTATAATTATTATACCTGTCAGTGTAATCATTATTACTGTTATCGTAATTATTATTCCTGTCATTACGATTAATATTTCTGTTATTGTAATTATTGTTCCTGTTAAATGGTTCCATTGGGCCATTTTTATAGCTTCCATAATGATCATTATGATTATTTTCATCAAAATTATCATTCCCGCCCCAATAATTATAAGCATTTCCGTTCGTACGGGTATTATTTATGGATTGGTTATGCTCCTTGTTTTAACGTCCCTTCTCTTCATCCCTGTCTTGCTTGCGTGAGCGACAGTCTCTCGCATAGTGTCCCATTTTCTGACAATAAAACCGATTTTCCTTTTGTTCTGTTCCGTCATCCCTTGAAGCCTTCCTGTCATTTATCACCGCTAGTAGTTTTCAGTATTCCTCGACTAAATTCTCGGTTTGGCCATCACAGTACATACAGCATTTTTCGTTTGCTGCTGCTACTTCTTGTGCCCCATTGGTAATTTCCGTTTTTTGTTTTTTTTTTCCAGGGTTGCTAGTGGATCCCTGTTACCTTACTGTATGCGAGCAGCGCACTTACTCGTATTGCGTACCGTAAACTATGGTCACTCTTAATTTAGAGTACCTCTATGATTGCTTTTCCTAGTGTTCCCAGGTTAAGGCTTGCCATTCTCCAACTAAAAGTTGAAAGTAATCTATGTACAGATTGTTTCGCTGCCTCTGATTCCAAGTTTGCTTTTGGCGTCAGTTTTTAAATTGGGGGAAAATGTGGGTTTGAATCGTACAACATCGTTAGTTTATTATACAATTGTTGGACTCGTCCACCGCCGTCATATATTGCTTTGCTGTCTTGTTGTATCATTATTTTTAATTTTTGCCATGAGCGAGTCTGCGTTGTTAATGCTGCAGTATTTATTCGAGATCTCTCTAATAAACTCTTTGACTGTTCTAAACTGCGTTGATCTTGGAGCGAAATGTTCCACTGTTTTTCCTTTCAGTCTATTCATAAGGATACCTAAAAAAAATAATTCGTTTTCCAGTCCTATTGTTTGTGCAATCACCATTCTTTCGAACAGCCGTTAGTTGACTAAGTCCCCGTTGAAGTACGGGATGTATCTTGTCACATGGCTGAGCATGGGCAGAATGTTTTGTTACGCGTTCTGCGGTCTGCATGGATGGTTATGGTTGTGTAGCGTGTGTATATTATGTATATTGGGCCATGTAAAGTGCTATATTACCCCGTAGTCTATCTCTATTTGCATCAGAATTGGCCCATTTTATGTTATTAGTTATTGGTGGTATCGTTGCTATAAACGTGGCTTTTTTCATTCTTTCAAGTTCATCGATCCTATCTGTTGATTATGTTAGTCTCTTGTACCACGGTTTCTTGACTCTCAATATTCATAACAGGATGCAATGAAATTTGGCGACTCTAATTTCTCTGGCATGCCATATTGCGTCCATAACATATTTTTTTTGTGTGTTCAAGCTCCACTATTTCTTCAGTTGTTCTCACATTCCGCTCACTGGCTCGTTTGACAAAAAGAAGACCTTATTCTTTGTTCATAAGTCCTATGTTTACCTCTGTATCACGAGATATGACCTTGGAATCCCTACTTATCGGTGACAAATTTTGGATGGTCTCTATGACCGCCAAATGTTGCGCACCCACTTCTTCTGCTTTCTTTAACTTTGCTCTGATCTTAGAAAACAAGCCCAATAGCTTTTTCGTCAAGGGCGTCAAGTTTCTCCTACTTTTCTGATTCAAGATCTAATTTCAACATCTGTTCCTTCATGTTTTCCTTTTGCTGTTTTACATTGGGATCTGGTCTGCACATATCAGTTATAATATGACCCAGGCCTTCGTTATAGCTTTTCGACTCATGGGTAATGTCGCCGAGAAGAATCATTTTTTCTTTTACTTTTTTATTTTATATATTTGTGTGTGTGTGTGTGTGTGTGGTGAGTCGTAAGCTTATTTAATCGGGGCTGCGTTTGATTACCTGTCACGGCTTAACAATAAGGAGACGAAAAGAATAGTAAAAGGTGGGAAAAGAAAGTAAAATAGCGGCGTTCGTCTTTCACTTGGTTTCTTTAATTTTGTACTATATTTTCGTTTGGTGGTAAATGTGGAGAAATATTTTTTTAGGGATATCTCTCCTGTTTTCGTTAAAAAAAATCATGATAAAAATAGTGATAAATACTTTAGTCGATATGGGTGTGAGTTATTATTTTCAGACGTTTCCTGTGTCTGTACAAAGCCTACTAATAATCTTTCTCTGTTTTGCATTCATTATACACAAATTATTCTAGTCCACTGCTTATTTAAGTCTGTTATCACGCGCGATTTTCGTTTTGGGTTTTAAAAGAAAGAACAGTGAAAATGGGGGAGCAGATAAAATAATAAATATACATCACAAATGAAAATTTCCCACATCCTTATCTTTGCTTAAGAAGTGTCTCCCCTATCCTGCCTCGGGAGTAAGGGATAACATTAATTTTATTACAAATGTGTTTACGTGCTCGTCGATATGTGATTATCTGCAATTGGTATCCTAGTTCTGTTGGCTTCCGGGCTGTTCTCACCACTGCTTGTAAAATATGACTGGAACTGTTGTCTTTGATCGGCTCCTCGGCTTCTTGATTTTTAATCGTCATATTCTGGCAGCACTGCACTATGTGTGATTCTTGGCGGAATTTTTGAAACAAGTAAAATAAAAGAAAAAAGAATTCTAACTTTCACCAGACCCCACACTTAGCACTAAAACTGTTACGTGGGAAGGAATTGGTAAGGAGGTGTGTCGCAAGAATGATCAATACTTCATTTCTCAATGTCATTTATTCCAGATACCACATTTATAAGGCAAAGCCGCGCATATGTTTCCGTTCAAGACTCGTCGTGTTCTCCCTAATTTTCACCGGGTCTCTTGTTTTAGTAACACTCGACTGCCCTGATTTGAGGCTCGCTGGGCCTTATTTCCCCTTGTTTTCCTCCTTTCGGTGCCCTCTGCTGGAATAGCCTCGTTGTTACCAGGGGGAGTTAGTATGATATGCCTAGTATATCTTACGTAACAACTATCCGTAAAAATTAAAATATATATGAATTTAATTGCTATTCGTTAAATTTAAAAAAAATGTAAGTATTACATACTTAACTACATTAAACAGATCTATTTTATAGTTTATCTATGGATGAAATTGATTTATCATCTAAGTATTCAAGGTGCGATACGTGGTGGCTCAGGTTTTAATTTCAGTTACTGCCGAATGTTACTTTTTCATACTATAAAATGGCGATATGTTTGTGAACATTTTAAGTATCAAAAGGTCCAGTCTCATCATTAACTACTTCGTTTACTTTTGTACAGACTATTTGGCGCTAGTAATCGCGTCTCATTTCGAATAATGTAACAATTAGATTTATGTATACTTTTTTTTTAACTATAGCAAAAAACATTATAATATCGAAATTACGATGTAGGTATTTGATTATAAAAACATATTTTTAGCATCATACAATTTGTTATAATATACTATTATTTAAGTATGCGTATAAAAGGAAGTTTTCATTTTGTAAAAGTAATATTCCTCATGCGTATTATTAAATGTCAGTAATTATTGAATTTTACATTTTTTTATCAAGAAAAATCTGTTACGTATAATAGCATATAGCTATGCGTCCGTGTGCCCTTCCTAGTTTGGGCCCTAAAGGATAGAAAAGCAAGGAAGATAAGAAGCTGAGAGTGAGGAGCAGTTGGAGAGTACCTAGCAAGAGAGTCGGTGGAGACTGATAGGTAGGTCCTTGGCTTCAAACGGATAAGCTCAACGCGCCTCTTCTCTCGTTTTAATATTAATGAGGTACTTGATCCTATCTTCTTGTGTTATTTCGCGAGCACCCCGAGGCCATAGAACCCCAAGTAAGAGTTTTGGTGTCAGAAGTAAGATGGTTTTCGTATAATAAATAAATAATTTTTTTCCTTCTTTTTCCGTCTTTTTTTCGTCAGGCTATCGCGTACGCGATTTTCGGAAAACACACATAGTGTTATGCCACGAGATATACGTATAAAGGACCACACAAAGAGAAGGCAACCGTCATAATCGTTGCAGCATAACCGCCAAAGGAGGAATCTTACTTTTGTGAAGTAGGAATTGAAGCACAAGGAAGATCACCTGGGGATTTACGTTATCTGGAGAGGACGGCTCGAATCGAGCAGCAGCAGCGATCAACCGGAATGTGGGGAATTACACTAATGATCATCGTTCTCGCAGGGAACACAAGGTAAGTGCCCGTTATTTACCGTTGATTACATTGATATTATCTCTGAGGTTAAGCGTGTGTGTATGTATACAGAAATCAAAGTTAGTTTGTCGTGTTCGAAAGTTTTCTCCTTGCATTTTGTTTAATTTCTGTATTATTTTTGCGTGCACGCTGATAACTAAATTGTAACTTGCAACATAATATTGGACCTTATAAAAAGTATTTAGGACACATTTAGTAAAAATAAGACTAGGTGCGACCAAAGCACAGTGAACTCATAAACAAGATAACAGAGGATAAGCGTTATTTTTAATAAACTCTTGAACGACCGCATTTACGATTAATAGTGAAGCAAAAAATAAAATAAAAATCATATGCGTACGATGGAGAATTTAATAGAAATAGTAAACAGTGGAGAAGTTGGTATGAACGAAATGATTATACCTACCCAAGAGGAGGCGGAAATAATGGCAATCATACTTAAGCATGACTCAGAGTAGCTAGATAAGCTCTGTGGGAAAAAGCCGATGAAAAACATCGGTTACTTATGATGAAAATTTTTAAAAACGTGAAAGGCAAAATTTTAGCAAAATAGAAAAAGCCACTACAAAATACAATCAGAGCGAATGAAGCCATCGAAAGAGAAAATTTTGGAGCCGAATGAGGATTTATGCCAGTGGGGGAACAATTACTGGAAAATGCAACAACCATGGGGGGGAGTTTAGTTAGCAGACTGGAAATAACCGTAACAGAACAATTAGAAAAGCAGGGCATAGCAAGGTTCACCTAGGGCAACAAGCAAGGCAGACGTCAGAACAGCAAGCGGGGACAAACACTTCTAAAAGGGAAATTTAACAGAGGACAAATAGGAGGGATCTCACAAAATATGCTCGTAAATGCTAGAGCGAAATGGGCAGATAACGGAGGGCCCTTTAGTACGAACTGCAACAAACAGTTTCAGGCTTACTTACGAAAGCTTGAAGAAGAAAACAAAAATTTTGGACAAATATATAACTCTGCACGAGACGGAATTTCCCAACCCCGTACTACAATCAAGATACCCAATACGGTCCAAATGTGACAGAAAATAGTCAAACTCGAAAGGTACCCAGCATTAATCACGACAAACCTTTAAATCCGTTCGACTGGCCTTTAGATGAGCAGAAAAACAAGCAAATAAGATCATTCCAGGGCTTAGGAAATAATTTTTACAACATGAGCGAACACTCGGGATGCACTCTAATCTATGATCAAACCAACGAAAGTATGAATCACAAACATCTCAGGGGTATAATTTTAACGTGCTTAACCATCTAACCAGCGCAAAGAGTAGGATACTAATATTTAATGGGGATCCTACACAATTACTGCTATTTGAAAAGACAGTAAGAACGGAAAAATTGGCAATAGCTCGACAATATGAAAAATATTTCATAGGAACGTTGGTGAATAGGTTGAGGAGAATAGTGGCTAATCAATTTGGCACGGGTCTTTCTCTCTTTAACACAGTAGAAGAGTTTTTGCTCGCACTATCACGACGGTTTGGATGCAGAGAAGGCACCAATACTCTGCTCAAGCAACATAAACTACTGATTCAGCAAAGCGACGAGACAACCATCCAGTACTGCGGTCAGGCGCAACGATTACATAACAGGATAATGATGTCACACGATACTCACCCGCACTTACATCAAGTTCAAAAAGTTGCATTGGAAGAAGCTAACGATGGAAAAGCAGCAAAGCAATTTGTATTCGGCCTAAAGGCGCCATAGCTGGAATGTGGCTAATCTTTAAACTACAACGCTGGAAGAAGCAATTGAGGTGGCCTTAAACATGGATGAAGAGCTGAGTATACGCCCAGTAACACAGCAAACAATCACTATGAAAAATAATTGGGGAATGCAAAAATCTGTATGAAGATGCACTAACTGGAAAAATAACTAGCCCTGATAAACCACCCGACGAATCGTGCCCAGAATCGGATGGCAGGGGAAAACAAGAACAGGACTGCGTATAATAATTCACCTTATGTTACCCGGCAAAATGGTCCCAACTTTAATAGTAGATAGTAAAAATAATTATTTTCAACAGCAAAAAAAATATGGGCATAACGGTAATAGACGCCCTAATAATAACTATAAAAATAATAATAACTGTTACAATAATAACTATATAAACAACAATAATAATGACAATACTTACATCAGTCAGTGGCCAAAAAATAGTTATGCAAGTAACTATAACAGGGCAAATGGAGTGAATCAAAATTTTAATAATAGAAACAGAAATAGTAGTACGAATGCGGGCAATCATTATAAGGGGCAGTATCAATACCGAACGGGTTATGATAACCAGGGCTTACAATGAGGGAACGAGGCCATGCACTTCAGAAATGAGTCACAAGACGCAAGCAAAAATCAACCCTGTGCGAAAAATTTAAACTCCAACGATGCCCGACGCTCTCGGGTAATAAAAATAATGTACGTTGCCGCGTACATGGAATCTTCGCTCAAATTAATGTACGTTGCCGCGTACGTGGACTTCATTATAATTATACATACGCAGGTAAAGTCGCGGACGCGGAGTTTTTACTAAATAAGAAATCCAATAGTTTCTTAGTATTCTTAATACATATAATATGATTAAAGACAAATAAGCATCAACGATAAAAAATCCAATAGTTTTTTAGTATCCTGAAGAAATACTAATGTGCTTGAAGGCGAGTAAGTACCGGCGGTGAGAAATCCAACAGTTTTTTAGAATTTTTTTATAAATATAATGTGATTGAAGGCGAGTAAGTATCGGCGATGAGAAATCCAATAGTTTTTTAGTATTCTGAATGAATGTAATATGATTTGAGGTAAGTAAACATCGGCGATAAGATATCTAATAGTTTTTAAGAATTGTAAATAAACCAATTACGCTCTGAGGAAAGTTCTTATTTGCGATAAAAAATCCAATAGTTTGTTTTTATGATGAATAAATAAAATACAATCTCAGGCGAGTAAGCATCGGCGATTAGAAACCCATTAGTTGTTTAGTACTATTTATAAACAAGATACAACCTTAGGTGTTTAAGCAACGGAGATTATAAATCCAATAGTTTTTTAGTATAAATAATAAATGAAATATGCTTTCGAGAGAGTGAGCATTCACGATTGAAAAGGATACAATTTTTGAGTGTAATAAATCAATAAAATACCATTTTAGACAACTAAGCGTCGGTGATTAGAAGCCCAATAGTTGTGTACTATTGTTGATACATAAAGTGAATTGAAAGTAACTTGCTTTGTCACGTACGCGGACTTTATTATAACTATACAAGTGCTGGTAGAGCCACGTACGCAGAATTTTCACAGACTTTAATTGATTTTTCGCGTACGCGGATTTTGTTATAGGTGTGCGCTTATACTCTACTGGGACTTTTTGACTGCCCCCCCCCCCCCATACATTTTTTGTTGTGTTCATCTGTGTCTGTACTTCAGAGGTCATTCAATAAATAAATGAGATTTCCCAAGTGTAAATTACATATTGCTCATAACAATACTAAAAAAATGTGGGGATTTTAATAAAAAGAGTTTATTGTACTTTTTTTTATTCTTCGTGTACGTGTCTTTTATTTTAAGTGTGTACACAGTAGTCAAAGTACAAAATATTATTTTCATGAAATTGTGAAGTATATTTTTTTTTTAATGAACGTTTTAATTGGTTTTTTTTTCAAACAAACATCGCAAAACCATACATCAACATCTATGTCGTTTCAAACACCTGAGCAAGCGAAATGTGACTAACTATGACATAAATCGCATCCTATGATGTCTGAACGTGCCGGTTTTTCGCATATCTGACACATGCGAGTCTTAGGCATTTTTTTCTTCAAATCAATGAGCTTTTTGTAAGCGGGTTCATCGAAGTACGGTTTCAAAATACTTATTTTTATTTTGTTATCTTTAAAAGTTTCTGGAAGTTCGATGCCGGTCAAATCAGTAATAATCTTCTTCTTATTAAGTGCTTTTTTATAGCTGTATCGTCGAGTTGAAGCAATGAGAGCAGTTTTTCGCCTGAAGATTTTTCCAGATCTGTAATGAAAAAGTAAACTTTATTAATTAAAACAAATGCCATACACTAATTGTATCAGTACAAAAAAAGTAATTCGGTATTTATGACAGTTTGTTGTTTTTTATATTTTAGCCATGACAATTACACATCGTTCGTAGGAAATGTAAAGGATATGTAATGTACTATACTAAACTTTGTATTGACATGTCTATTCTAAAGGGTGAAAGTAATTGAATAACACCATTCCTCACAGAACCCCCCTCTCCACCCAACTCTTTCGTCCTCTCCACTCCTAAGTTTTAAGTACCTCCCAGAACAAGGATGATGACACATGTATAAAAAAATTGAGGTGTACTTTCACGAGTGATGGCACCGATAGCTCATCGATGTATATATCAGTGGCTCTATGTTGCCTTTTTTGCACTGATATTTCGACAGCTCCACCTCGTTTGCTTGTTCGTAATCATGTATAGCTGCACTCAATACAGTGTAGCTGTCGAATTCTTTCCCAATCATTACAAAAAAAAGAGTTTCAACTTGATCGAAACAAATACGCACTCATTGGATAAAATAAACACCAGTTACAATCGAGATATATCCTTAGACACAAAGGCAGAGAATAATTTTCACGGAAACAACAAGTCTATATGGAGCCAGCTTTCGGTCTGAACTCAATACATGCGACGCGGCTAGCGAGGTGGCAGCGACGGTGGCGGCGTGTGTGGCCTGATATGTGTGCTTGCACGAGTACTTTCTTTCTTTTTTCTCTCTAAGACTCATTTATGTATGTGTATGTGTGTTTATCCCTCCTCTCTTTCTCACCACCCTTTTTCAAAACAGGAAAGTCCACTTGCCGCAAAAAATTTTTTTAAATATTCTTCAACGGATAAACAAATACTTTTTATATAAAATATTCCTATGTACATAGTACGTTTTATTCTTTACTTACTTTGAAGAGAAACATACAGTGTACACACACCCCATATTAATAATTATGAAATTTTTTTTCTACTTATTATTCTTCGCAATCAGCGTACGCGAAACTCTAAAACAGATAAGTGGGTCTATAAAAGAAATACACAAAATATATAGGTAAAAAGGAGGATGGAGAGGAAAAACGATTCTGCTTCTGCTGCTAAGGTCCCCTTATAGAGTAACGTGGTGTTCTGTGTGACTTTCAGGTGTGATATTGAACAACAACCTAACGTGTGATCGCCGTTTCTCGTCGTTATATGTTAATTTGTGATGAATAGAAGTGCCTAAGACATTGCTGTTAGTTTTCATATCAGCTTTCAAATCATCAATTCTGTGTTGATACATACAAATAAATGTTTTTATTAGAGCAAATACTTAGCACCTTTATGTCGGGACAGAAAACAAACTGCCTGTGGCAATTTGCTAGATTTTCGTATCATCTGAAGAATATGTACAAAGACACTACGTAAGCTAATGTTTTTCCACGCTTGTTGGTGTATAATTCTACTATCCTTCTCTGATGAAAGGCTTATTGTGATAATTGTAATAATGCATCAATGTGTGGATGTTACGTATAGCTGTATATTTTTAAGGAATCGATAGAAAGTAATCTTAGCATGTGCAGCCATATCGCGGATGTAAATTTTTCGTATACATTATTAGTGCTTTTATATTAATACATGTAAAAATTTCGCTTGGATCTGCACCTACGGCCAAAGTCGCGTATGCGGAAAACTTTCTGTACGAACGTTCTTTGTGTCTTTTTCCGCGCATGAGGCCTGTTGCGTACGCAGTATTTTTTTTTTTTTTTTTTTTTTTTTCCTTAACTAAGAATGCCACGGATGCGAGATATTCGGTCGGCATAGGTTCTGTGCCTTTCTTATGCACGCGGTATTTAACGATGGTAGATTTATTTTTGACAAATTTCTCTAATTGACACCCACGTACATAACGAATGTAATCAATTTTTAGGTACTTGCAATGCATTAAGAAGAACTGCAAGACACATGGAAAGTGTGTGCGAGGTGTTTTTTATTCATCGGAAACAAAACACAGTCATCCCACAGACCCATGTCTTTTGAAAAAAAAAGAGTTTAGTAATATACTATTTGAGAATAGTGGTTTTTACAATGCTAAACCAAAACAAATGTGGAAAACTGCTTTGTTTAAGTAAGATTTTTTTTTGTTATTTTTGAATATTTTATTAACTTGTTACTACTATAAAATTATGATAGTTGACTGACATGTTGAATATTTCAAATTAAGTTTAAAAACTTAAGACATAATTCGTTAATTCAATAGTACTGTTACAGAATTCCTTACCAAATTGTCTGTAACTTGGGATAAACCAACTTTACTACATTTTTCAGGAATCCACAACTTACGGCACAATATCCGTATGCAACTGTCAGGAGAAAAATTCAGCGATATATGGTGAAAAACAATCCAAACACTACGAAACTTCGAGATACGACCAATACGATGTCGGGATGTGGTCACGTTATGGTGGAAACGCCACAACAACTCATGTACGGTCCTAGTCAGGAACACAATATAAATGTTACCGTGGATGATTTTGAATTTACAAATAACAAAAATATTTGTTTGACAAAAAAAAAAATTTATATATGTATGTGTAAATGTTTGATAGACAGTTCGTTAATAGTTGTCTCCCATATGACAAGATCGTTTTCATAGATGCCACATTTAAAATCGTCCTTTCGCTTAAGGGAGCCTATCGATTATTCACAATAATGTTGAAGATGAAGTGTGGAGAACAACATGCGGTAAAAAATTGTTAAGATCCAATACTGTTTTACGCTTCATGATTTCTAAATAGATAAGACACAAATGATTTATATTGCAGGTGGTGCTCATGTTTTTCTGCTTAATGTCTCATAAAGGCAAAGACTGCTATATAAGGCTATTCAGTTACGTTAAGTCAACATTTCCAACTCTCGTATCAAAAGAATGCTCCTGTGATTTTGAACCTGCAATACATAATGCCATACAACGTGTGTATGGCAATATGATTGTACGATGTTGTTTTTGTTATTACGTATAGGTTGGTCTTTTTTTATTATTTCTAAACACCGTTTTTAAAAATATATATCTAAGGAAATACACAAAAAATATCTCGGTTTTGTCACAAGTTAACACAAGTTTAAATGAGGGTAACTTGAGAGGTTTCAACTGTTTGCTTAAAAACAATTGTTATTATGAAAATGGGGGACAAAAACGGGATATTTTTGTGGATTTTTCCAAATATAGTCACCAACATAAACCTCGTCACGCCTAGACANTATATATATATTCTTCCAACTTGCTCATATCTCCTTCAAAATGTCTTTAAAAAAAAGTTGGCAAAAAAAATTTTTGTTTTAGTGATTTTATCACAAACTACATATCTAACAAATATTTTAAGTGATCTTACTATAAACTCTTGCATAGTTTTAATTAAAACTAATATCAAACCTTATCGATACAAAAAAGTGCTACCGATGAAAAGTGAGAACAGTTGTAAGGAGAGCCCCAAAAACGTAGAAAATAAGATTGTGGGGGTATTGGCCAGGAATTCGTAATTTTTCATAAAATCGTTAAAATTTTTGAGTAGTGGCGCAAAATAAAAATCTCTATTTTTATCGATAGGTCAACATTCCAGCTGTAATTAACCACCGTTTATCAATGTATCTTGCAAAAAAGGAATTATTAGTCGAACGCAAAGACAGTATACCAATCGCTTGAGCTCCAGTCGTTTCGTTACAGTTTTTTTTCTAATCATAAAATACTTACATTATGTTGCTGCTGCTATAATTCTCTTCCTTGTTGCATTAATTAATAATTAAATCATTAGCTGTAATGCTACGTAAGTCCATTATATAATTATTAATCTCTTAAACAAATTAAAGGGGGATTATAACGCTGTAATTAATTAAGAGCTATTTTTTTTTTTTTTTTTTTTTTTTATTGAGAAATGAATAATTCTCGTAGTCAAGTGCTTCAATAATAATTTTTGTGCAAAACAAATTAAGGGGCTAAGCACTTTGGATTATTCAGTTATAATTTGCAGTTAATCATTCAACATTGTAACAAGGCCAGTAAGCGCTCGAGATTTTATTTCAGTTTTTATTTACAATTTATTGCCCTTGAAAATAAATCAGTCGCAAAGCGTTCCAAGGTCACGCAGTTTTTTCAAGTATTTATGGTAATAATCGGCACGTGTAATTATCCAAGACAATAAGCACTTTGACAATATAGTGTGTTTCTCCTTCTCTGTCGGTGTGTGTGTGTGTGTGTGTGTATGTATTAAATTATAAAAAGAGGCAAGTAAGCGTTTTGGGATACATTTTTTTTGTCTATAAAAAACAATTTATTAACCAACAAACAAGGATTATTAGTGCTCTAGCTCATTTGGTATAAACACTTATGTTGATAACAATTTATTAATAGATCAACAACTACAGTAAGAGCTCTGGGTCAATAGCTTGCAACGCTTATAGTAACAACAATTTATTTACTGATAAACGCGGCCAGTAAGCGTCTTTAGTAACTCCGATTTCATTTGCAGCAAATAATTACAATTCATTATCTTAAAATCGAGAAACATAAGCACTCTGGGTAAGTTGGTTTGAGTTTTAAGTATATGAATAACAGTTTATGAACGAGTAAACAATGGCAACTAGTGAACCAATTGTTTCAGTGAATCCGATTTTATACTTGCAAGCAATATAGAGCACTTTGTAGCAAAGGTCTTGACTTCCTGAAAATAGTGAACAAAGTCGTACTTTTGGCGGGGTAGATGAGAAAAAATATGATATAATTATTTTCACTATGTATGAGAAATAATGGATTTACATACGATATCGGTAAATTCGCCTTTTTCCTGGTATAACTCTGAGCATTTCTGATAGTCAAATAAGTAGCTGTTGCAGAGTTTAACTCGTCAGCTTTTAGTAGCGGTGAATTGAGTTGGTAAAAACACGGCAATGAACCGTCAACAACACTTAAAAATGTAATTAAAATTTAATTCGCTCTTTACGCATAACTTTGAAAATAATTTAACTATGTGAAATTTGTTTAGAGATAATGCCGTGTAACGTACGATAGCATATGAGGAAATTTCTTTTTATTTTTAACTTGTCAAGGGGCAAAAATCAGCCGAATGTTTTATAAATGCACACCTCATAAAAATTTTTTTTTATCCTTAGACCCCAAAGAATAAAAACAAAATCGTAAACACGTGGTTCACGTCTCCACACACCGAGTTTTTTAAATTTCAAATAAAAAAAAAACGATTTCTGCTAAAAATTGACGCTAAGATTCTTTTCAACAAACGAGTTGATATTAAATTTTCGTGCAAATAATAGGTAAAGTCACTGCTTCACCCTTTTCGAGGTCACTCGTACTAATGGCGCAATCCGAATATTTTTGCAAAGTTTAATTTTTTACCACCTTTTTTTCTATAAATTAAAGAAAAAACAAAAAAAATTCTAACCATGCATTCTTAAAATATAAAAGTTTCTTGCTGATAGTGTACCGCATCAACAGAGTTATTGGCAGTTGACAAGATTGCTGGTAAATCATGCAAAATTTGTCGAGAATCAGGATGTCCGTGTAAATTACTCATGAATCGACTTTTATGAAAAAATATGTGCAAAAATCTTATTTTTGCATTAATTTTAAAAAAATTTATTGTTTTCATATTCAACAAGATAAAAAATTATGTTATACAAATTTTAGCTAAGAAGTTACATTTTGTATATCCTGATCGTTAATGTCCAATTCATTGTTGTTATTTTATTCTATCATTAAAATAATCGTTTTGTAACCTGTACGATCTTCCAGTATACAAAGTAATATATACATAGTAGAACAAGTATGATCATGAGCATATAGGTATACAGCGTAGACAAATCGACCATGTGTATGGTTAGTAAACAGGTCAATTAAGGACAACATCGTGAAATGGTGGTCAGCAAAAGTAGTTAATTCTTACTAGGGTTTGTACGGCATTTATAAGAATATTTCGAGTATTAGAGGTTCAAGCTCAGTATTGCAAAATCAACTTTATGCGTACCCCCTGACAGTATCTTTTATTTTTATGTTCGTACACAATAAATTAAAGTAACAACATTGCTAACACACAAATTGTATTACAGGCTCTTATACATAAAGCTGAAGAGCTACGTTTAATAAGTACCAAGAAGAATTCGAAGAATAATCCAGAAAGTTTTACTGTCGTTAAGTGCTTGATAGGATTAGCTTTATTACCTGAAGCAACGATCAGACCAACATTTTTGCAAATTGAAGATTTATGTCAAGAATACGGAGAATATTATAACAAATACCTAACGTATTACAAAAACTTTTTGCTGAATACATATGGCACAAAATATTTTTGCGTTTTTGGTTTGTGTGAGGATAGAACTAACAATTTCGCTAAAGCATACCATAAAGATCAGTGGAACTTGCACTATCAAAGCATCTTCACATCAATAATTTTATAGGTGAGTATTTAATTACAATTCTCTGTAGGACGTAATTACCTAGTGAATTTGTACGTATTGGAATCCAACGAATTCCTAAAAAAATTAAATTTTCAATAAAAAAAACGCAAAACAAATTTAAATTGTAACAGACCACATCATTTATTAATGATTACAATACGCATGGCTTTAAAGTACTTGTAAAACGAGTAAAACCATTATATTTTTCGAAATACTTACACGATTAGCTACTAATAATTTTGTGAGATGGTATAAAAATATGAAAGATGTATGTTTGTATCTTAAAACATAATATTGATGTCTTATGATTAATTAATTAAATGACTTATGAAATACTTGGGAAAGTTTTTCCGTAAACTACGAATTTGGACTACTTCACTACTTACAATTGGTTAAACAAAGTGATGGTTTTTTTCGGATATTCAAACTATTCTTCCTGCGATAATTTATGACATGTAAAAAATAAGAAACGTCCGAAAAAAATAAAACTTTTTTAAAAATAATCTTTAAGTTATCATGCAAATTAGTCGGGTCACCAAAATGTCTATATGTATGAAAACTTTCAAGGCACGAGAAAAAAGGAAAAAACAGTGGAAAATAATGGAGAATATGCTTTATTTTTTGATATGCTAAGCGAAAATTGTGACAAAATTGATGAACCAGTCTTGGAGAGACAATTGGACTTATTAAAAAAATCTCAGATCGATTACGCAACAGATTGAACAAGAAAAAAATGTCGCAAATACTTGGATGCAAAATATAACATACGTAGCGCAGACAATTACGCAATCACAAAGAATACACATGTAATGAATGTCATGTTCGACAAAAATGACAAGAAAGAATTTCATAGAATCATAAAGTTTATACGAAAAAGATTTTTACTTTAAAATATCTATGTTCTCATAGTTAAACATAAAATAAACAAGTCTAAATTACAGTACAAGTCTAAAAAACAAAAATAAATTAACTTCGTCCAAAAGAGTCTTTTTAGTAATAAACTGTTTTATTTGCTTTTTCATAAAAACCTCCGTTAGCGCAAGGATGCAATTTGTTTTCTGCATTGACTTCGCGTACGTGACTGTAAGAGTACTGATAAAGTGCAAGCACACATATATAGTAAAGTCCGCGTACGCGGCAAAGCAAATTACTTTCAATTCACTTTATTTATCAATAATAGTATTTCGTTGATTTATTACACTCAAAAATTGTATCCTTTTCAATCGTGAATGCTCACTCTCTCGAAAGCATATTTCATTTATTATTTAGACAAAAAAATTTTGGATTTCTAATCTCGGTTGCTTACTCACGGAAGGTTGTATCTTGTTAAAAAATAATACTAAACAACTAATGGGTTTCTAATCACCGATGCTTACTTGCCTGAGATTGTATTTTATTTAGTTATAATAATAACAAACTATTGGATTTTTTATCGCCAATGCTTACTTGCCTCAGGGCGTAGTTTGTTTATTTAAAATTCTTAAAAACTATTGGATATCTTATCGCCAATGCTAACTCGCCTCCAATCATATTACATTTATTCAGAATACTAAAAAACTATTGAATTTCTCATCGCCGACACGTACTTGCCTCTAATCACATTATATTTATAAAAAGTTCTAAAAAACTATTGGATTTCTAATCACTGATGCTTACTCGCTTTAAATCACATTAAAACTATAAAAAATTCTAAAAACTATTGGATTTTTTATCGCCGATACTTACTCGCCTTCAATCACATTATATTTATGAAAAATTTTAAAAAACTATTGGATTTCTCATTGCCGATACTTACTCGTATATTTATAAAAAATTCTAAAAAACTATTGGAATTCTCATCACTGAAGCGTATTTGCCTTCAATTGCCTTCAGTTGCAAAAACTGCATGATTATGGTAGACAATAAAATTACAATGTGTATATGGAGAACGCTTTTTTAATCAGCCGGTGAGTCGGTTCATTTCCATGCCATTCCTGCACAAGCATATCTGTATACACCACTCATACGGAGATATATTAAGTGTAGAAACGAAATAAAAATAAGCTGACCGATTAAAAAATTGTACCCATTACTACGATCCAGTGTACCGATCACATGATGCCAATATTGCCAACTAACATCCGAGAGGTATCGATACGTGAAATCGTTTCGAGAACCTTAGCAGACTGCAGGTTTCATACGTAAACATTACAAAAGGGCCAAAAAATGGTTGGAAACTCTGATACAGCTAATGCTATCGAGGTAAGATTATTGATTAGGTCCACTCCTAAAAAGGAATATTAATATTATAAAAGTACTCAGATAAGCTGAAGCAAACTAGTTCACAACAACAAAACAAAATCTACCAGTTTTTGATTTTGTACATCATCTGTGTTACATACTACATGTTGTAGCTTCCACGGCAATCTTAAAGATCAGCTAGAAGTTGCTGGTAAATTGTATCTTTCTCCGTATTAACAAACACGGTAGCAAGAACAAAAAAACGCAGTGGATATTTCTCACTGAAAGAGTACGGAATCATCATCTCACTGAAAGAGTACGAAATCATTATCTGGTTTAAAACGAGAATCGATAGAAAAGGGACTACCATCAGGGACAAAATGTTCATCAAGTTCTGGCAATTCTAATGTTGCCATCCAATCAAAAACTGTAGCATCCACTGTTAAGAGACGTAGTTAAGGTGGTAAGCATTAGTTGTCATAAGAAGTGAGCATGAAAAAAATTTTTTTATTTCATTAATGTAAAGACGATCTTAAACCTGGAGTTTTGTCAAAGTATCGGTATATGCATTGTGTGCATAATGTAAAATGTGTCGTAGGTGGTTTTTGTAAAGAAAGGCACCCTTTTCTTGAGAAACAAGTTATTACCAATAGCCTTATAGAGCCTGTATCAGCTGCTCAGAGTAAGCCAATGACGTACAGAGGATGAACACACAAAAGTAGGTAATCTTCAAGGTACTCTGAATCCTACTGCAGTCACAACTTCTTCCACCCAACAGCTGCCTATAGAAATGACTTCAATAGTAGGTAAGTAATGTACTAGCCATATTTTCAGAAGCATAAATGTATCAACAGTAAAAACAAACGTGTCGTGATAAGGGCTAAATTTGTAAAGTTGTATCTATTATAGTACCTGTTATGTATTAAATTATATTTCTTCATCACATTTTTCTTAAAAACTCTTTGTTGTAATTCAAAAAAAAAATGTATACCCTGACAAATATTAGAGAGAGCATTAACAACCAGGCATTTCGTAATTTTCCATGTGAATATCATGGTATTTAGACGTTCCTGTATGTATATATTATACCCACCGTTAGGCCACATTAGTAGGCTAGGGCAGGTAGGGAAGCAGGGAAAGGGGGGAAAAGAGTTAAAGGGCCTAGGTGGGAAAGCGGTAAGGGAAAGTAGGGGAACCGAAGAAAAGGCTGAGAGAACGCGAGATTAGCTTTGGCCTTCGTGCGAGCGACGTGCTAGTTTTTGCTGCGCGAAGCGTTTTCTTTGTTCTTTTGTTTTCCTGCGTTTTGTTGTTGTGCCGGCTGTGTCTGAGTTGTTCCCGGTGCAGTGCTTGGTGGTGAACATCCTGGTCCTGCTGGAATAGCAGGCGTCACCGGACTCAGGCTCAGCAAGGTCGACACCGACGACTTTGGTCTTCAAACGTTGCCGGTAGGAACGCCTACTGGCCGCAGCGTACCCACTTCACTGCTCCCGAGAGTCTTGACTTATGAAAGGCATCATCGAGGAGTGACATTCACGACGCTGTGAGTACCTGCCAACAGGCAGTTTGATTGTAAAGGGCAGCGGCCCTAGGTTAGCCCGCGTAAGTCTGCCCGGTTTGCGTTTGCGAGAACACACACACGTTCACACACCCACACTCGCAAGTAATATTTGTATTTTCATATATTTATTTTAAATGTATTTCCTACTTTAAATGTTCCTCGCGAGCGATTATTTCGAGGTGTACCCGCGAGAAGCGACGACCCCCGAAGCCGCGATACTTAGCCCCAGCGATGTCTCGGTGAGCGAGACCCGCGTATAAAGATTATTGGAGGTATCTCCGAGGGTACCCGGGCAACACAGGCCCGGTCGAGGTTACCAATTCCGCCTCGTTATTCCGCATCAGCAGCACCCTGTAATAATATATATA